>CAJNOP010000150.1:268092-403493 GCA_905250075.1 Rotaria sp. Silwood1 | reverse complement strand
CTGTAGTCAGTTATCTAAATATGAATTTATCATCATTATTATATAAAGTCTTTTCTGATTTTAGACGTATAAAACCAATTTACATAATCCGACGAGTGATACTTCAACACCAGATGACACAGCTCGATATATTGCTGAACGTCGAAAGTATAATTTCATTTTAAAGAAAAATGAATGAAATGACATTTCTGCAATTAGATACACTACGAAAAGAAAAAGAAAGTTCCGTGTCTTATGAATAATTCTCTAGACATCCGTTGAACTCTTCTTTTTATGAGGTTTAATTGATTCATGTAATAGAGGAGAAGCTTTAACAGAAAAATGACACCGGTTAGCAACATAAATTATAAAAGTGTCACTATAGTAAGAATAAAGTTAAAGAATTCGATACTTTTTTTCTACTTATGTTAGTTAAATCAGTTACTTGATATATTATTTATTTATAGAAACTATCCAACAACAGACAATATCAATAAGAAAATGAAATCAGATGAAGAACGACAAGAACGTGGTGATGTATTAGAAACTCGTCAATTTGGGTTAGTCATAATAATTGTAACCTATAGTGTGAAAACCTTGTCATAAAATCTTCACTCATTTTTCAGCCACTTAAAGATAGTTGAATTACAGCCAGAAGCAGTTAATTCAAATCAAACTTTTTCGCTTTCTCCGAAGATGTATTCGAAATTTCCTTCCGGGTAACATTGAACAACTACTATCAGATAATTTCAAATAGTGGTTGTGCAGGATACTATTTTGTCCAATTTTGTATTTTGATGGAAACCTATCAAATTCATCATGCTAAATGAGTTTTGGATGGTCCAGGAGAAAACTTTCTAAACGGATTAATCGATTTTGAATCAAGACTATATGCATGTATAAACCCTAATGAGCTATAAGTAATTTGAAATAAGTTTGGACTCTTAAGGTATTCCTACCGAGATATTGCATTTTTACGGTTTTTTTTTATCTCAATGCCGTGTTCTCTCTTAGAAACACATGGAGAATTGAGTTTCAATTTAAAACTTTGCATAAAGATAGACCTTAACAAACATCAATAAATTTGATCTTCATATTTCAGAACATGAAATTAACGAAAAGTTCCAAAACTTTCACAATACATTATACTAATTACGAATTGTGCTTGTACCTTAAAAATGCAGTGTTTCCGTAGCGATTAGCTAAAGGCTCGAACTCTTTTCAGAATATTCATAGCTCATTTGGGTTTATCTGATGCACTCAACTACAACTCAAAAGAGTTTGATTAATTAAGAGACTACCTTCGTTGTTTTTGTAGAACAAAGTTTACTCTACCCAACGCGCTATTTACCTTTGCATCATAGGTTTTAAAACTTTTGTCTATTTAAAAGCAGTTTTTGAAATAGTGATCTTTGGATCAAGGACGGTTTCCATAGAAATTAGATGTTTAATGGAAACGTATAAATGAGATTTCGTTTATTGTAATATCTCATAATAATATTTACCTTGTTATAGAATTTTCTGATAGCTCGTTCAATCTTACCCCACAAAGAAAATTTGCATAGCAAAAAACGCTTATTCTGGCTCTAGCCAATTGTCCGAAAAATGAGCGAATATTTTGTGTTAAGACTTCTTGTGCTCTCGCTAATCATAAACTTCATTAACCAAACTTTTCCATTGTTCAACTAGACGAATGAAAGAACGTAAAACAAACCCAAACAAAACAGATGAGGTATTTATTGAAAAAGTTCTATAGCTGATTTTTTTAATATTATATATAACATACGGTATTTTTATTTAGAGCGAATTAACATTGCCGGTCATTACAACTTCTGCAGTCAATAGTACAAATGCTAGTGCAACGTTACTAGAACGAGTAAATAAAACTATGAAATGATTTTTTAGATGATTTGTGCTTTTTTCTTTGTAGCTTTTAGCACCCGATATTCGTCGTGAACGTAATATGGTACTTCAATGTATCCGTCATATTGTTAATAATAATTTCTTTGGGCTTGATGATAATTGATTTTTGTATTTTCTGGTAATGATCTACGCCGAATTTTGTGACTGATCTTGAATCAAGATACCATATGTAGTTTTGTAGAGCGATTTCTGACACATTCAATGCTTTATAAGAAATCAAGTTTTTCTTTAAGGGGGAACCCCCCCTCCGAAACCTATCTTCTAAACGATACAACAGATTTCGATGAAAATTTCAGGAAATAGAAAAGCTAATGTAACTAGCATCTGATAAAAATTTCAACCAATCATTTTTGATAATTAAGAAGCTATACTCAATTTACTCATGAAAACGGGGGTTTTGGCACGGAACATTTTTCCGATGCGCGGTAGCATGAAAAATGTTGAACTTTGTTTCAAAATGAAGAAAAATCTTTTATCTAGAAATTGTAGGAACAGTTTTTTGAAATTCGTTTTCGTTCCATTGTAGTAATCATTTTAAACCGAAAATCGCAAAAACTGCTTTGAGCACTTTCAAAGATTTTCAAATATCTAAACAATGGAGATATATTTTGAAAATCTGTTCCGACAATTTCTAGAAAAAAGTCTCATCTTTTAAACAAATAAAAATCAGCAGAGTACATCAAGCGGTGAACTGGGAAAATGTTCCGCAATGGTCAGAAAACGATAAAAAAGTGAAGCTGAGAAAAACGAATAACAACATTGCGACGTAGTTGATGATCTTCTTGTAGAGAGAATTCGAGCATATTATATATCACTGAAAAGCGCATAAAAAGTTCTTACAGTTGGTAGTATTTTCAAGAAAAAAATAAGCCGATTTCTTAAGCTAATTTCTGAATCCAAGTTCACTGTAGCGCCATCTTTTCGAAAAATAGCCTAATTTTGAACCTTTCTTATAAGACTGCAACATCCAAAACATGATTACTCGATACGGTAATGGTTTTAGAGTGCTAATAAAGAAGGTAGAACGATATTAGTTACCGATAATTAAGGAAGAAAATCAACAAGACAGCCGATTTTCCATTATAGCGTCCAGTAAACTTGCCAAAATTGGGCAAAATATGTTCCATTCCTATATAGTTTATACATATTCTGAAAGAGGACACTTGGGGCTACAAGAAGATGTGTTTTTCCAAAAATCGACTTTTTCAAGGAAAAATCGACTTTCGAAGGGGGGGTTCCCCCTTAAGCTTTTATGTGTTAAGATTAAGGGATAGACTTATAAATAGTATTGTTCTCAATATGTTCTAAGATAAACTTGTACAAATAGTTTTTTAATTCAATTTGATACGGTCATAGGTATTCTTCAATAGTTATTATCACTGTTTTCTTCATACTTAAAAATGGTACCCGTTTGATTATTATTAAAATATTGTCAACATATCGTTCCCTTCATGTAGGAAAATATGCTACTTGAGAAAACACTCTTCCAAGTTGACAATGAGTCCCAACTGTTCCGAAGAATGTTAAATTTGCAACTTATAGAGCTCGATAGTGTATAATTTTTGAGGAAGTTTCACATTAGTACTCACTTGTTCTGTGGCATAGAATCGAGCACATTGGCATATCATATAGACAAGACCTAAGAAAAGATCCCATTTTTAAGTATAAAGAAAGCAATGATGTAAAGTGTTGCAGAGGACTTATAGCTGTATCGAATTGAGTTTAAAAAAAGATTTTCACAAGTGTATCTTAGAATATTTTGAAAACCAAAATATCTACGAGTTCCATATACATCCCTTAAGGATTGTAGCCAGTGTATCGGCCCTTAGCACATAAAAATTTTCAAGAAATTTGATTTGTTGTACATTGTTTGATGCGCCGTAAGTAAATTGTTCTACATAACCAAATATATAGTATTCTGATTTAAGATAGATCACCAAATCTGGCAGAGCTCATCATTAGATAAGTTCTAAAATAAGATTTCTTTTGTTATTTTAGTTAAAGTGATAAATGATTTGTGATGATGAAAATATGACGTACTGCTATGTTGCAATGATGTTAAATCAGACTATTCTTTACACATCATGGTTTAGTTTTTTTTCTTCTTATTACATTGTTATAATGTCTTTCTGCTTATTGATACATTCTTTTGTACGACTAGTCAGATTAAATTTCATTTTTTTGTTCAGCTGTAAATTAGTTATTCAATATGAATACTTAAAATGGATTCAATTTTATATTGGTTACTGCCTTGTAATTGATATACGAAGTGTTTATCCTGAAAAATTCTAATTCTAATATATAAGACTTGCAGTCAATAATGATTCATCGATTGGAAACAAAACTTTAGTTAAAATAAGAGTAATTTAGATAAATGTAAAATTTTGTGCATGACTCCAGACGTAGAGGTAGGCTATGAATTATTCATTTGAAATTGTGCGCTGAAGATGACTATGAATTTGAGAGACACTTTGTATATTTAAAAGAATAATTAGTTGATAATATATGTGAGTTATTTATATTTGGTAAACTTTATTCCTGTTGACTATATATGGTAAAGTAGAAAGCTATTATTAACATTAACATAATGAAATTCCATTTTCTAATTAGAATTAAAAACGTCAATTTAGTTATTCATCAACACGGAAAAATCATTTTAATTTTGATTGTGCTGTATCTATTCATGATAGGATCAGTCATTTATTTCCTAGTGAATATAAAACAGCATAGACTTCTTAGGAAGTTATTCGTCTACATTGAAAAAAACAAACATGAAATACAACGAAGCCGTCCATGTTTGTATTATAATCAAGCTCTTGAAATGCAATAAGAATATGAATCAGATAATCATTAGTGTATTAAAAAGATTTATGAATATATGGGATTGGTTAATTATAATCGAAGTGATAGAATCATGCTACAAAGAGATGGTTAGAGATTAAACTCAAATCATTTTCATCGACGGATTAGTCTGTTAGAAGTACATATCATGGTTTGGATTTAGTCTATGGTCAGATGGAAAATTCATATTTGGCATTAATAGATTTGAAGAAGAAAGCATGTGTATTTAAAAAAAATTCAGTATATCACCATTTGCTTAGAGCTGGCATATAGGACGAATGAGGTTCATCAAAACAATAAATATTTATCAACGAATTCATTTTAAAATAATATGCAGTATAAAAATAGTATTTGAATGTCTAGAAGAACAAATCATATTGCACTGTTATGAACAGGAGACTTTCTGCTTTTCTCTCGATGCTAAAAGAAAGTCTAGAAAAAAATTGACATAGCTTTTTTGATAATGGAAATATAATATCAAAGTATTCTAGTCAAGAAGGAAGTTGTTGTGTTATTCAGTCGTATAACTTTACTTGTGCTTAATGCTTTTTAGTTTATTAGATGTTGATTGCAAAGAATGAATGTTATTCAGTATAAATGTTATTTATCAGTTGAGCATTAAAACACAATCGTTTTCATACTGACACTATGTTGAATGTAGAATTATAAAATATCTTTGACAATGTTCAAGTACATAAAAAGAGATACTAGAATATAGAAATTATACATTTAACCAAATGCTTTAATCCATTGTCAACAAATTATGAAGTTTTGATCTTTGACAAAGTAATCTTTTGATAACAATTCAAAAACGATGGATATCACTTCTTAGTTTCTTCAAGCACAACAGAAAACGGTAATTGATAAAACTACTAATTATAAACTTGATATAGCATAAGTACTTTTCTTTTTTTTTTTTATTGAACTTAATATTGATCGATTTTATTTTTTACAAAAAAATTTTTTAAATTTTTGAAAGAAAGTTATTATATTAGGAACAATATCCTCAACATTGTGAAAACTATCACAATAAAATTTTATGATGATTAAATATCAAAATATCTTCCTATGTTTTTCATCTGTCAAAACTTTAAGCATTCTATAATTCCTTGTATTTTGAAGGCTCGACTCCATCAAAAAAAGTTAATTTTTGTCAAAAAAATCAAAAATGGAAATAAATACATGAGAAAACAGCTCGACGTTCAATCTTTCATACATCACATGATTCTTTTATTTGACGCCTTCTCTTTACCGTAATTTTTGATGATTTCAGTAATCATTTGCTAGAAAAATATGTTTTTTTTTTGTTGTCTTCTTTGTCTATAGTTTTTCTGGTCGCGTCTCACAGAATTCTCGAAGAAGCTTCATTACAGGCAATTGCTTTTTTTCCTTTAAAAGAGCATGTGCAAGTGCAAAGCCTAACAGAGCCTATTTTTTGAATTAAACTTTTTTATAATTATATAGAAAAAAGCATGCCTATAAGTAAATAACCATTTTTTGGAGAGTTTTTGTACTTGCAATTCTTTTTGCTCGCATAAAAAGTAAGAAATAAAAAAAAAACGCTCTTTCAAGAACTGCAATCTGGCATGCTGTTTCAAAAAAAATTACAGAATGAGAGTCCACAGAGGATTCGAGGTTGGAAAATGAGTTTTTTTGAATTCTTGTGCGTTGAATATCTTTTGAAAGCATCAAGATATAGGACTAAAAATTTTAGCATAGGCTCTCTATCATAGCCCTCATATATTCTGGAAGTTTCATGCGATTTGAAGGTACTTGGTCCAAATCCAATTTTTGAGAGAGCGATGCTTTATATGTATATTTATATAGAAAAATATTTACTTTGTCTGATAACAATTTTTAGATGTTTATCTTATGATTCAAAATTATAATTTTTTGTTCATGTTAATGACACGTGGAACAGGTCATCTGAATCTTATGTTGGTTAGCTTATAAAGCCAAAGTTTCTCTAAACAAACAAACTATGATTCAGTCAAAACAACTAATGCATTCTTTTTCCTCAAAATCATAAGTGATGGCATGTCAAGTGATAAAAACAATGCCTTATTCTTGGTAAGTATTCAGTTCCATTCACAACTACTTCATGATAATATTAATGATCCTTTTGAAACTACTTAACATAACAGCTGCTCTTGTACGAAAAAGAAACCAGAGCTATGATGCACATTAAAATTTTCATTAAAAGAAGAAATGACGAACGAAATTAAAACAAAATGAAATTTCGGTTAACAAAACAGATATTTTCGTGTACGTTTTTCGAAATCATCAATAATTTTTACACCTAAATCATGATATCAAAAAAATGAAAGAAAAATCGTTTAGGATTTTTATCACTTGGGACTGATGCAAGCAGAACTTGTCGAATCCAAAAAATGTTGAACTCATATTCGGCTTATTCTACGTTTTTTGGAACTCGGAGGCGTACTTGGTGGGACCGTGCTTTAACACTGTCAATGAAATTTTCGAATCGGAATCAAAGAATCGCTTCGATGATGGGAGATATTTTTTTTCGATACGTTTTATTCAGTGACTAGCGCACCTCACACATGTCTCAGATGATGATAGCCCGTCAGGTTCAAAACTTTCAAACCCGATCGAGACCAGATCCGGCACCGATCTAATAGGTTCTAGTTAGAGATCAGATAAAATAGTGTAACTTGAACTTGCTTTAAAGACCAGGCTAATTTGCTTTCAAGGAGTTGCGTGGTGCACTTTCGCAACCGTCAGCTCACTTTAATCAGGTACCTCAAGTTGTCAACTCTATAGAGTAATACAGTGGACAACATTATGCTATAAAAGACAAGGGACCATATTTTTGCGTCCCTACTGTGAGAAAAATGAGAGAGATGAGATGATCTCTGGATATAGGTTTTCACTAAACTACTCCATTGCTCCAGTTATGTCTGCTGCATATTGAACACAAGCTTATGCGCGAGAGAGAGAAGCGAAAAGAGAAAAACGCGCGAGCAGGCATCTATTATCGTTCATGAGATCAGAGTGTCTAGCCACATAGTGATTGAATAATGCTCTTACGTAGCTCAATCTATCGAGGATGATGGCAAGTCGCACCCTTATTATAATATCTGTCTTGAAATGCTTGAAAAATTGTCATTCATCATAAATAATCTTTCTATGTGTCTTGACATTAGGATATGAATTCAAAATTTTCTTTTAAAGATGATGTTATTAAATTAGTATCTAGTCTACATAGTTGTTCTTGAGCAGTAATATTTACTTCTAATTAATTGATTGAACTATTCAAACAAACAAATGATGTTGCTTGACATCGATGTCGGCCAACAATGATTCTGTGCAAAGAGTACATTCAAGCAAAAAACAGACTTTGTTTACGTCGATGAAATACACATGCAGAACTATTCACATTTTTTGAAAATGAAGTTTAACGTGTCAGTAGCGTATGCTTAATAGTGAGAAGTACACGAATTCTTTGTTCCAATATTTATTAGCCAAAGCATTGATAAATGAGCTGACATTTCTACATGCATGTTCGCTATGAAATGAATATGTGCTGAAAATATTATATAAATCAATACTTGCATCTTTTAGCAAGAACACTTGCTGTTTTATCAATAATCAATCACTGTGCTAAATGGATGCATATCTTCGATAAAAAGCAATGATTTATTTTCAAACTTTAGGATTTTAGCACTGATACAAATTTGAGCTGAATGAGAGTATGCTTAGTCAGAATATCGAATATATTAGTACAGTAGTACAACAAAACAGGTAACAGTAATAACCGTATTTCTCAGCATAGAAGATCTAAAAAACCGAATCTTTATAGGTTATTTAACAGCCCGTTAAAGTCTATCGTTTGGGCATATATTCGATCAAAAAGCGGCTTGATAGTTCGATATCTTTCCTCATTACATGGATTTTCGAAGAAAATATTGTAATTGGAAACTTAAATCAAGGTTTTACGCCTTTTCTCCATTTTACCTTCTCATCGCCCATCTGATCGTAACAATCAAAGGCGAGAAGCCAAAGACTTTCGGCTAAGCTTCTATGCCGACGATCATCAGGTATGTTTTTCTAGAAATCATCAAAGACACGTCTACATAATGTGGGTTTGGTTTTAAACTGGCTTAAAAATCTTATTGTAGATGTCAATCAATAGGGTAGTAGTATTATCGATCTAGTAGAGTCAAAATAGTACGCACCTACAAAAGTGTGAACTAATTGAATTCTAAGTTTAGTAAAAACTCAACAGTGTACGTCCAAATGGTATGATGGAAAAAGGCAGAAACGAAAAATATCGAAAGAAAAAAAATGTCGAAAATAAAAATATCGAAAACAAAAATAATAGAAATGTAGACGGATGTAAATGATGAAAATGAGAATGTATTGAAGTACCAATCTTCCTCACCTTCATCTTCAACTTTACTGGTTCATCTTCATGTCATACTTTTGTTTTCGACATTTTTATTTTCGATGTTTTTCCCTTTCGACATTTTTCCTTTCTGCCTTTTTCCATCCATTCCTTAAACTAATGAAACTAAGAATAAAATGAAATTTGCTTCTTTTTATCGTACCTATCGAAATATATGATTCGTATAAAAAAAGAAGTTATGTGTTGAAGATGTCTCTGAGGGTAAGTTCCATTTTCGCCGAAATTTTTTTTCGTCGACGTCCATTTTCGCCGATTCCACTTTCACCGACTTCCTTTTTTACTGAACTCCATTTTCGCCGATTTCAATATCGTCGACTAATTTTTTTCACCGAAAATTACCATGTGAAATATGAATCATTCTATATTTAAGAGTTTTTTCCAATTTAATAGGTTTATTAAGAAACTCATTAATTACCAACTGAGTTGGTAACCAGGACGTGGGGTGTGGATGTGGGTGCTGGTCTTGTCTTCATTCACACCCACACATCCACACTCACACCCCACACCCTGGTTACTAAGTCAGATGGTTACCAACTCAGTTGGTAATTAATGAGTTTGTTAATAAACCTATTAAATTGAAAAAGCTCTTAAATATAGAATGATTCATATTTGACTTGGTAATTTTCGGTGAAAAGAATTAGTCGGCGATATTGGAATAGGCGAAAATGGAAGTCGATGAAAGTGGAATCGGCGAACATGAAATAATTCGTCCCTGATAATACGCACAAGTTTTATTAATATAAAAGTGTTAAATGAATCGAATAAATTAGTAGAATCAGAATTCGAAATGCAGAATATTCGAAATGATAAAAGTTCAGAGTGCGTGTATCAACTATAAAAATGATTAGAGTTTCAATTTATTCATTCATTTGACAATGTTTCAAACTCTTTCAATATATCATAAATCTATAACAGTCAGAATTTGTATATTTCACACTTTTTCTCCTCATGAGACCACATTGAAAAAGGTTTCTTTTATATCAGTCATATAAACGAGCATGACAAAATCGTTAGCAAATATCAATATAGATTATTGTCATCATCCTGTTTATGTTGTGCCCGTGATATTTGCAATAGAATTATTATTAAGAGCAAATATTGACATAGAATATTACTATAATGTCGGTAGCAATAGACAGTTATGCATTTTTCTGAATCGGTAATGGTATGCTAGTATTACTCGAAGCAAAAAGAATGTTGTTTGAAGACGTTGACGGAAAGTTCTTGATTGTTGTTACTTTTTTCTACTTTGTTTGGTTCAAAACCGAATTTCGCTTATGTTTTACTGAACTGATTTCAATGGTAGCGATCATTATGGTTCACATTATGATACGAAATCGAAAATCAGTCGGCGTCGATGCTTGATATCTTATTGTCTGCATTCACAGAAACTATTCAAAATAACTTAGCAATTGATCTGTCATGGGAATAGTCATATTCTTGCTCAACTTTATATTGATCAGGTAACGTCAACTAACTTATTTGATTGATTGGATCCTGCCGATCTCAACAATGAGTGTGAGCAATAGCAAAAAAATGTTTGTAACTGCTCTTTTACTGAGGTTTTGTTTAGAGTTCACTATCAATATTGCTTTGCAACTAAGTCTGACTTTTTTCAGAGATAATCAAACAGATATTTTTCTCTTAAATATGCACAAAATTTGCGAACCTTAGCAATGGTCGATATTACATGCCATTGGCAGAGACAGCATTGAAGGTCAACGTGGGCTTATGATGGGTTACGCCCGCCCTTAATCACGCAAAGGTTCACTTTAGCGTAGCTTTCAAAGTTTCTCACAGTGAGCAGAGCCTACTCCTAATTCCACTGATAATTACGTGTTACTACATATTCAGTTGTAAGACCACTGTAAGCTTCTGCTTTGACTGGTGTCAAGTCTATGATAGTGTATGCAATTGTAGAAACGGAGTAGATGCAAGCGAATGTTTAGTGATATCGGTTGTCGCTACTGTTGAACGTATTGAGTGTGATAAAAAAAAATATCAACTTCAGTGCTTCACTCAGTCCTAGTCTCGCTAAACATGTATTTTCATTTCTTGTTACTACATTTGTCCTCTTCTAGTGCGACGTTCATAATTACTCGTAGGCTATCTATGCTCGTAATCTTACTCACAATCACACGTATGAAGACCAGATGGGAGCTTTACGTCTCGGTCATTGGCTATTTTATCTATTTCACATCATTTATGGTTACTGTTTTCATTTCTATGCTTCCTTCCTCATCCGATATGAAGTTTTTTACTGACAAATGGCGCATCCTATTCAGTTGGTCTACCGTGTATAATAAACAGAACAAGTTACACATGTCGTATTGAACAAGTAGGGCTCATCACTGTGTCTCGCTCGACACTCGACTTAGTCTTCGAGCTAAACTATACCCTACTCTATCTGAAAAAAAAACAAGCATTCGTAACATTATATGTATATCATTAAGCAAAAGTCTTTCTCCCTTTTATTCTTTTTCTATAGTGCACCTGTTTGGTTTCAACTGAGTGTTATTTTAAGGATATCTTTCATGCTCTACTTTAATCTCGCATATGCTTGATCTTTATTGGTTTTAATGGAGACTGTATGTTTTCTGTTCCGTCATTATAGCCAATAGTGTATATGAGTCGACTTGTAAGAGGGCCCATTGGGCCCCGGTTCAGGTGAGGCTCAATAGACTCCAATTGACAGAGAATGTAAGGACTTGACTATCTCTTTTTTTTGGGCCCTACTAGTTGTTTTACTGATTTTGAATTAAGAGTTCTCTTCATTGTCAATTCAAGCCGAATCAAAAATTTACATGCGCTTTGACAGTCTAGGAAAGTTAAAATCACTAAAACACTTAATAGGTCTCAAAACGAGACATCCACTCTCATGGAACTTTCTATCAGTCGACGCATTTGCAATATTGATCAACAGCACCAGAAAACATACAGCCTCCAATGAAGCCAAGAAAAGAAAATTAATTGAACACGACACTGAAATAAGCGATTTGAAGCACTCTTGTAATTAACATTCACTTGAGACCAAACAGATGCACAATACGTATAACAACAAGAAAGAAAACATTGGGAAAGACTTCTGTCTAGAAATGTATGTGTGGATTCTCTTTACTCTTGTTGGATTCTGTTTTTTAATCATGTGGTTAATCCAAAAATGACAGTCACTTATTTGTGAAATCGTGTTTGTTGTTAACTGCTTTAGTATGAAAATATTATGAACGTAAATCAATCCGATATTGAGAGGATATGTATTTCAAGTTACCAAAATTGAGCATAGACGGGTCAAATAAAAACTCTTACTGTCAAACTAACAAATTTGAAATATGATGTGTCTGTACCATGATGCTTGAGTTTCAAGGTATAGATAATCTAGGCAAAAGAACGAGAAAACATAAGGATAATTTCTATGTAATTTTGATTACAATTTGTTAATTTTCAGACCATGCGTTTTCAAGATGTAACACAAGACTACTGTGAGCATATTAGGAAGACACTAGTTTTGATGTCACTCGAAAATTTTCATGGTATCGAATTTGAAAAACTACATACTACGTTTCAAATAATTTCCACATAAGTGTCTAAAAAATTCAGTGTGTTGATGCATCAATGAGCAGTTCATAGGGATGATCACAATTCTAGACATCATTAAGAGATCCAAAGAATACTCAAACGCTGATCATTAGTGGTTTCTTGTGGAATAATAAGACTTTGGATAAGCATTTTCTTTTTTATTACGCTGTAGTGACTACTGTAGAAAGAATAGTTTATCAAATATAATAGATTAATTGAACGAATACGGAAAATTATCTTCTTCATTTGTCTCAAATAAAATTCAGCTCGACTAATTCTGTACGAAATCCTCATGAAATTTTCGCTTCACAACAATTATTTGAAGTTCTAAAGGCTTTTAAAGACGGCTATTTTTAGTGAGTTTCATACTCGTCAAATTGTCGAATTCGATGATGAGTATAACAAAACAATTGATAAAGGATGTGTAGATGCATTAAAGAGATGGTAAACACGATTGAATGGGTTGATCAGCATCCAAATTAGAGTTTTTCTAGCAATGCACGTGGACTTCAAACAGTGAAATCCATCACTTATGTTTCAATATTTGCAGAGATTGCGTGAGTAGAAGTTGAAAAAGAATCTGATTATGATCATATTTGAATATCTTTCCCATTATCACTAGTAAAGACCACTTCTTTGCAGCAACGCATATTGTTACGAGCATGCAAGTTTCAGAAGCTCTGGCTCATACTACTCAACCACCCGATTAGTGAATGAACACTTATTGAAATATGATATTTTATACATTGATGTTTCTGTAATCATAACTTTTCAATGCATTTGTTCATTGTGTTTTACAAAAGCAACTTCTTCAAGAGTGTTAAACATATGAGAAATGATAAACAAACGACATCCGTATTGAAACCTGCCTATTTTCTATGTTAATTCATTTAAGACATCTCATTCGTCCTTTAAAAGATACACTCTAATCATGCTTCTCTCCCCTTCTTCCCCAAAAATAGAAGATTCGAGAGCTTCGATTATGTTTTGTTTATTGCCATAGTTTGTAATTGAAAAAGGTTTTTCAAAGAACTCAAATGATTTTGAGGATTTGAGAAGTTATTTTCAAGATTTTAAATATCCAGCAATAACGTTGATCTAGATGTTTTCAGCTCAAAAACCTTAAAACTAGTTATTGTTCGACACAATATACTAATTAGAGTTTCAATTTTTAGAAACACTAATGAGCTAAGGATGGAGGAGAGTTCAAACAATAGACAGGAACTTTCTTTATATTATTATTACACTTCGTCAGTTCCTCAAGGTTTATGAATGTAGTTGTCTATAGAAGGCTAAAATTGCTATCTTACATGTAACACCTGTTGCGTTCGCTGCTATTCATCAAGCTACTCTCCTTTTTTCTCAAGATAGCGATGAATTAGTCAATTTACCCTTAGTGGTGCATATGGCATAAAAAATATTCGAAGGGGTTGCCTTTTTTTTGCAAAAAAAAAAGAAAAATGATCTTCTTGTCGAAGTCTGAGGCAAAGTTGAACTGAGACAGAATTCGTTGTAAATTAGGCGAGAAAACCCAAATTAAACTTTTTATTTAAAAAAATTTCTAATGTTTTTTTTTTCATTTATATCAAGAGAGCATAGTCTGCAATGTTTCTTTTTTTCAAGGAAACAGAGTATTCATTATAACTCATTCATATTCTAACATATGCATCAATGACTTCTTCGGCGTCGACATTAGAAAATGATTTTGGAAAGAATATCTACATAGTAAATCAACATATTAACTTTTGACTCTTCAATATCAAGAGAAAACAAGCATTATTTCACCAAAGAGAAATATGTAAGATAAAAGTCCTTAACTTTTTTTATTTCGTACATAAGTCAGTAAAAGATAACAAAAAAAATATTTTTGTCTTTTACGTATTACGTATGAATCACATTATATTCGAAGACAAATATACCTGCTACTAAAAAGTGATAAGCTTCAAGGTCAGTTTTTTTCTCGTTGAAGTTCGCTAAGATCAAATACATTTTGATTATATACACTCGTGCATTACACAACTATCTAGAGTCAACTAGAATTCAGGCATGTTCGTGGCAAACAAGTGAACAGTGAATAAGACTCATTCTAGTAAAAATAAGATTAAGTTACATTTTTTCATTGCTGATATATCAATAATAATCAAAATTAAAATACCTTAAGAGTCAGAATTTTGACTAATGATGATCGTTTTTAATTTTAAATCAAAGTAGTACGAAATTAATGTCAATTTGTCGACTTTTTTTTGCTGACCTCCAAGAAGACCTCAGATTTTTCACCTTTTCAATGGCGTATGCATATAATAGATTGACATAAGACACCGTCGAATATAATCGTAAATTTTACAACTTCGCATATCATTTTTAATGGGTTAGAAAGTAAAAACATGCAATCCTGCATTTTATTTGTTTTTTTGTGTTAAATGCAAAAAAAAAACAAATTTTAGAAAACTAAGCATTGCTGGTCCGGTCAATTACTTTTGGAAAAATTTCGATTAATAACCATATTATCTATAATCTGTGACTTTTGTATATGTAATATTAAAAGTATTAATGTAGGATAGAAGAGATTTTTTTGTGTTCATCTGTCTCTGAGAATAGTCAGGGTTAAACAAGTGTGATATGTTATCTGTTTGAGCCTGAATAATCTAAGAGACAAATGAACACTAAAAATAAACTGTATGTCATTTTATAGAATAGGATAATCTGCTTTGATCTATACTATGACGTTTAATATTATTGTATTTGCAAAAGAAAAAACATTATGGACAACATGATTGTTAATCAAAATATCCAAAAGTAATAGATCTCTAGGGTTGCTTAGTTTTAGAAAAGTTCTTTGGCATTTAATAAAAATAAATGCGCAATTTTATGTTGTAACTTTCTAGTATATTGAAAGTCAAACGTGAAGGAATCGCAGAGTTACGATCTTATCCAGTAGTACTCTGTACTCAAAACTATTATATACTATATTTACCGTATCTTTATATATTAAGATAGCTTTTTTTCTTTAAATAGAGCTCAATCTAAATAAGCTGAATTATTTACCGAGATGCTATATAATCTAAATATGAAAAATGATTATCTCAGTCTTAAATTAAGATGGTATTTTAGACAATCCGTCTATCACAAAACTAGTCAATTTTAGCTGATCTGATAAAATGACTTAAGAGGATTATATCATCAATCGACTTTCTTTTCTCTTCGTATTAAACATTCTCTGAACAGCATTCATTCATAATACTCTAAAATTAAATAACATATTCTGTTTAACGAACACTTCTTCCAGCTGTGCCTTGCTAAGATATGAAGCATTCATGTAGTAAACAGATGTTCGGTAATGATTAGAGACATTACTAATCGAGAAAGCGATGAGGCAGGCACATCAAGAAAAAGAAACGTTCATCTCTTTTTTTTTGTCATATGAATTCATAGCATAATGAAGAACAAGACGAACCTTCAACTGTTATTTCGATTATAGAAAAGATTGCATTTATTCATTACAAATTATAATTTTACTGTCACGCATTTTCTTTTGTAAGTAATAATATAGATTATACTTTTCTATTCATGTGTATGACAATACACACTTCAAAAAATTCTATTCGGAAAGTAAAAAAAAACGTGTTAATTTTTTTCAAAGTAATCATATACGTATATGTAATTATTTTCAGCTATTTGTTCATGAATATATCGTTAGCACAAATTTTAAGTCAAATAAGTATTTCCTCTATAACTATTATAATTTTTCTTTCTATTAAAGAAGCTTATTTTGAATCTATCGATGTCGTACTTTCTCTTTTTAGAGTCGAGTACGATCGACAAAATTAGTTTCTTTTTATCGATTGAATTCACGCTTTACATTGCCGTATGAAACAAATGCGTTTCATGAGAGAAAAGACACTTGACTCCCACATGTATACATATTTGTGAAGATGGAAAGTAAAGACACGAGAAATTTTTGTTTTTTCTTTTTCTTCGTTGTTCTTTGCTCGAGTTGCATCGAGAAGTGTGAAGTAGTTGGCATTTTTTGCACTCATATTTGCGTGTATGCGACGACATCCAATATCGTGGATGTTGATATTTCGTTCTTTAAATAAAAAAAAGTACACTAGTAAGATAATGTACTTTTTTTTATCACTATAATGTTTTCGATTCGTTGACTAATTAATTGTCGGTTATTAATTTCTCATTACATTGAATGTAAAAAAGAATGTGATTTTAATGTGCTTTTTTCATGTCCTTTTGAATATTTATTATGATATTTATATTCAATGTAGCATTTTATGGATACTTATTTCGATGAATCGAAGCGACAATTAGAAATACCTATACTAATAAAGTATATGATATATTTTTCAATTTATTTACGTAATCATTATCTAATAAATATGTCTAGGATGTACATTTTTTATATAAAGAATATTTTCATCATCCATTTTACATGTATCGCTTCAAAAAAATAGGTAGTTGAAATGCAAACATCACTAATGACAATTTAAAAGAACCCTTTTACCTCTGCGGCCATGAGTATGTAATGGTTATATAATAGCTGAAGTATTGCTAGATGTAGCTCGTCATCATTTTACATTTTATGCCTTGTTTTATATTTTATGATTGATAATTTTTCTCGGGTACAATAGAATGCAATCATGTGTGACATTATCTTCATGCACATACATATACAAATTGTGTTGTAATGAAATTTGTCCACTCAAAAAAAAAATTCTAGTTATATTACTCAAATAGACGTATCATGGCTTGATTCTATATTGTTGAAAATTTAGTGAAATACTGTAAGTGTAATTTTTATTATATATTTTTTAACAAGGAAAGATTCAAGAGTGATAAATCGCTTTCGAGCTGGAACTGGATTCATCATTAGGGCCTAATGAGTACATAAATACGCTAGAGTGGTTCGAGCTGCTAGGCTGTTGGTGCTGAGATTTCTAGTGTTTAATGAATTTTCCTGTACGACTTCAGTTTTCAAGCAAAATCATACTTTTAAATTTTTACTTAAAACTTACCCCACCTAATGCATCAATTAGACTAGTTTGTAGAAAAAAATTCAGAATTTTTTACCAAGCATCTTCGAGACATAGATCCTTCAAAATATCCATATTTTTTGTGATAATCATGGCAAAGCAACTATCGTGAAGAGATCTAGTGAAAAAATTCTAAATTTTTTTTTTTACAAGTTAATCTAATCGGCATTTTTATGTGAATAAAACTTCAGGTCAAAATTCAAAAGTATACTGTTGCTTGAATACTAGAACCCTATGGGAAAAACCCATTGAAAACTCGATATTTCAGCAGCATAGGCTCAGTAGCTCGCCATACTCTAGGATATTTACCAGCTCACTAGGTCATATCGATGATTCTATAGTATCAGTACCAAAGTCTGCTGCTGACTTCACTAAAAGATCACATAATTATGACAGTGGTGTGACCAAGCGTTACAGAAGTTCCGTTTGTTTACATTTTAATACATATATTCCTTGAATGATAAAAATAACCTTTCCGAAGTTTTCATCACAGATAAAAATCATTACGATCTACGGCCAATAAAAGTTTCATTGATTTTCGTTTAGCTAAAGTAGAATTATTTAAAATATATCAGCACCGTTGCGGACTTTCATCTTTTTTCCAAAACTCGTAGCTTAGATTAAGATAGAAACGAAAAAATAAAACATACTACATATTTCACTATAATTTAACAAAAAGTATTTTTCGTCTTTTTTCTAACTAAAGAAATTTTCTAGAGAAAACAAGATTGTAGCTTTGATAAACTAGATGCTTCCTTTTCTTTAGAATCGGACACTAGTTACACCAATATTAAAATTGATGAAAATTGTTGAGCAAAAAAACTTGGCAGGATATTTAATAGTCTTAAATAATCGTGATGTTCGAACACTAATGTGTTTCCGTGGTGTAGTATTCATAGAAAAGAGATCCGAAAACTAGAGCAAACTAAACTCAGAATAGGTGGATTTGGTGTGGAGCTCATTTAGCTCTATCTGGAGTTTTCATTGCTATTGCAACAGTCACCTACATGAGCCAGTGAAACATACTATAAAACAAAGTTCGTTACGAAATCTTATTAAAAAAAAAACAAAGGTGATTTGTGAATACAGTATCGTATTTCATGGATATCTAATATTTAGTTGAAGGTTATATGCTGAAAGAGGGTACGAGTGTGAGTTTCTTCATTCACATTCATGATCACACTCACATTCAGACCCAAATACATCTTACACTCACAACACACATCTACATCTTACATCTGCATACTAATATGCACATTTTCACATTCACATCCTAAGAAGCCTAAAATTGATGACAAGTCACGTTCTTTTGAAACACGAAATAGTTACAAATCGATTCAAAAACATTTTATCAGGTAATCATACAATGTTACCAATACCGTATGTTTGTTTGTAACCTAAGTTCGAAAGTGAATCATGATTATTTTCGAGTAGCTTGAGTGTTTATCGGATGCATATAACATAGGCAGATAAGAATTACATAATAAGATAATATACTCATAGAGCTACATGTAAATACTTGAACGTCATTTTGTAAGGAGAATTCTACACGTCCTCCCACATCTTAGAAACGTGTGTATCCATATTGAACGATATACGATAGTTTAGGATTTTCATAAAGTCATTTACCTTTTAAATAGTTTTAAGCTACTATAAGCATATTTCGAACTATAGTCTTTTAGTCGCTTCAATTATACATGCTTCGATACCAGATCATATAACCAAATCAGTTTTCCAAAAAAGAATGCTTGTACGAAACCTAAGCACAATATATTAGTAGTGGTTTATACTGTATGTGTTTAGTTTGAATCCATGAACAGAGCATTAATATCCTACTTCTACCTGATGTCATCATTAGAATCAGCATACAAAAGTACCCATCGGATTAAATTTCGCTGAGTTTTGTTTAAAAACTTGGATAAAATTTGCATATGAAAATGCTGAAAAACCGATTTATTTCCGTAAAACTTTCGTATCTTTAGTTTTGTTCCGAAGCCCAAATTTTTTCACTCATTATATCGATTCATAGTCCTAGTATCTAGTGTGAAGTTTTCAATCTTAAGAAGTCAGTTATGCCATTAGCGATATCTACAAACAGGCAAGAGAGCGACCTCTAGATCTGAAGGCTGCATATTTGTCTAGTCTAACAGATGATGTATTTCTGGTAAAATTTTCAGAACTAAATTTGGACAATCGAAAATAGCATGTTCATCGCTGAACACTACGAAGCAGTACATCGTGTAAACAATCGCTTGAGTTATTCAACTAAGTTTGCCGCAAAAAAATAGGAATTGACGCAACTTTAACTTAAGGTATCAAAATCAAATTCATTAAACTTCATTGGAGCAGCTTTTTGTGAGATCAGGCGGTGACTTGTGTGTATGAGCTATGAAACATAAACTCTGCTATCCTGCTTCAGAGTTTTTCGAGTCGGTCCTTGTAAGATATATTTGGCCTGTTTGAAACTTTTAAGACTGCTGAAGAATAGAAGTCTTACAATTTCACATACTCTTCATTGTGACCCTTTCACTGGTAGACACAACTTTCTTCATTTTTGAGTTCGAACCTTCTCTATGTGTGGATGACCAATGGGTGACTATGACGCCGATAAAATTCGACTTTTGAATATTTACTTTTCATTCAAACGAGAAATCAAGCAAAAGTATGAAACATCTGCAAAATGACTTTCGCTCTATGGCGATCCTTCACCATGTTGCTCTTGATGTGTCTCTTCCATAGCTCTTTTCACTTTACCAATACTCCAAAGATATTGTAATTTCGACCACACATTTGTCCTTACGAAATTCAAGTCTTTGCCTCTGTTATAGAAAGCATTGTTTACCATATTTTCTTTGTGGCATCTTTTTGAAGCTGAGCGAAAAATTCCCACGTTGATGTTGACGTTCTACTATGGATGTTATGCATGGGATGAAAAGTCATAATTAGGTATGCATTAGTCTCAGTTCGGTCGCAGCTCAGATAACTTGGACAGATGCATAAGTAGCTGTGAGAGGTTTGAAAGTTTTCGAGACTAAGCCTAATGAACCGAATACAATGAAAGTCATTTGTGACACATCTTTGAAAAAAGCATATTGACTGTTTTATGCAGTGGCGTAGCGAAGAATTTATGAGTCATGGGCAATTCATCAGCCGAACTATTTTGAGTTACGGACAGCTAAGGGCAACCGTTATGATTTCAAAAATATATATGGGCAATAACTGTTCAAGCACTGTATAGTTCAATAAATCCATGGGCAATAACTTTTGAAGCTATGAGCAACTGCCCAATGGCCCTACCCCTGGCTACGCCACTGGTTTTATGGCAAGAATCATGACCGTCATTTGTCCTTGATCTATCATGTTTACATAGCATAGCATTTCAACCACGCATTTGCTATCTATCAGCGAAGGTTTGGACTCATATAAACCTATTTAGCTTCTTTGATGCGTACCATTTTATCCATTGTGGCTTAGAAAAGACAAACACGAAGACTCAAAGATCTAGTGACGAATTTAGGGAGCACTAGAAGCGATCGCACCAACCATCAGAAAAAATGTTCGACTTTTCTTAGCAGAAAATGCCTAAAAATGAGTCGATACCACCCCTAACGGGTTTCAAAACATGTGTTGCTATCATAGTCGTCCGTTTTTCCACCACAGCAATCCATTTACCTAAATTCTGAATCCATCGTCGCAAAGACTGGCACAAACCTTTCGTATTTACCAAAAACAAACCGAGTAGCTAGTTAATTCTTGATCATAAAGCTTTTTTCTTGTCATTTCTTTGAGATTTACATAGACAGAAGATGGTGCAAATTAACAAAATATGTTATGCATTACAATTACTTATCATAATTACTGGTGAGAAGTTTTAAGCTACATTTCCGTTTGATAGGTACTTTGATTCGAAAGCCTTGAGTCGCTGAAGTATCGCTCAACTTAAGTAAGCTCTTTATTTCAGCTTATTTCGAGTTGTGGGAAAATCTTGTATTGAACATTAACTAAACAATGAGAAATATTCATTAGCATAATAGTTAGTTTTTAATTGTGAACTCATAATGTCAGTTGAACATTGTTTTATTTAGGATTCATGAGTGAAGCTCTAGATAGAAGTATGTACAGATATATACAATAGAATTACTGAAAGAGGAAATTTATCCTACGTTGAAAGCCGCTACTTCCATTTATTGAATAATAAGCAGAAGCCTACATTTTCGACGATGTGCGAATTTTTTATAAAACTATCTTGTCCTAGTCTACATCCTTTCATAGAAGGACAGATACTGATTTCCTAATTCATAATATACTTTCGATATTTCTTAATTTACAACTTGGTGTTAATGGCGTACATTGGTCACTCATAGAGCTGACACGTCCAGCAGCATAAGTGTAAGAGCGTAGTATTGCCACTAGTGAAATATTCTATTAAATACCTTACTATGTCTTCTTGAGAAAGTATTTGCATACTTTCGAATCGCTATAGAGGCTATGAGTGTTTCAAGTGACATGTGCAAATAATATGGATAGCTGCGAATTTTTAGGGTACACATGAAGGGTACCAACAGAGTTACTTTTTTTTCTATCCCCAGTGCTCACCAGAGTAGCATGCCTTACTGTATTATTATGCTGCTGCTGTTGTTTTCCTTGTAAGCTCAAGAAGAAAAAATATTTTCATCTTTTTCTAGAGAATATCATTCTTATTCTGATACATTCTGACTAAGGATTATGGCTTGGTATTCATATGGAAAAAGCATTAGCATCCTCAAAAAAATATAATAATGACAGTAGGAAGTCTGGAATCACTCGAGAAATAAAATGCATACTAAAGCGAAAAGCTATTGTGTGAAAACAATGGCTAAGCTAAAACAAAAGCTTTCCAGTTGTTCTACTGAAGTTTTTGGAGTAAAAGTTTAGATCGGAAGTTGTCATAACTTCCTCTCCGCTTCTCTACTATTCAAGTTTGCATAACACTCAGATATCCTTCCTTTTCTATCTTGCAAAAGAATGGAGCAAATTAATTTTTTTTTGCCCTTCTTTCATTAATCAAGACAGGATAGGACTACTGTGCTCTGTAATTCTCTCTGAAAAAGCACGGAGAAAATAGTGCAAATACTACGATCATGACTGTGACTTTTCCCTTACTTACGCATGCTCCTTCACTTTATTGTTGGCAACTCTTAATAGCTTGAAGGGTCCTCGTCACGTATGCTAATAAGAGGGACCATCTTGAAAGACAGCTATGCATATATGATCGCTCATTCGCATATATCAATAAGACTCCATTCAAATCAAAATTGCTTATGCATGGTTGTGTAGGTTATAGAAAGAACACAAATTTTCGCACAGACAACTTTCAAAATTCAATCAACTTCAAATGTATGCACAATACTTCAAGAGCAAATATTGAGCCTTTTCAAGCACGCGAAGCGCAATCGACATTGTAAGTATGCAAATGAATGCATTAAAGTTTGCTTTAATGGAAAAAAATTTGAAGGGTATGCTTACCGGTTGACAATAAACGAAACAGAGGTGGTATCTAAGAAGGTTTGTCCTTGTCATTGCAGTT
The DNA here is from genome assembly GCA_905250075.1 of Rotaria sp. Silwood1. Lineage (NCBI taxonomy): Eukaryota > Metazoa > Rotifera > Eurotatoria > Philodinida > Philodinidae > Rotaria > Rotaria sp. Silwood1. The sequence continues at coordinate 380,137 of CAJNOP010000150.1, read as the reverse complement.
AAAGGAATTCGCAATACATAATTACAAAGAAAAGTTCTTTTGATTTTTTTTCTAACATCGTGTATGGTATTCTTTGAAATATAATTACTTTTTTCGACTAAAAATGGCTCGATAGATGAATCAGTATGCAGTTGCTTAGTTACAATATACAGCCTACAAAAAGTTCTCACGATTAATTTTACACTGCATGCTCGCTTAACGGTTGTAGATACTTCGCGAAGAAAAGAAAATAGTTAAAGAAACAAGAGCATTGGCGGACGACCGTTGTGTTCACATGTATATATGTTAACGGAGAAAATGTGTGTAGGCGTACGAAAGAATAAGAGGAGAGATTACAAGTAAAAGAAAAAAGAACGCATCACACATGGCGTTCGCTCTCGCGTTTGCTATTAGTTCACATCCATTCATTTTCTGTCTCTCTCATCTACTCGCTATAAGTTCACTACTATAGGTCATAAAAAGTTCGAGGACTAACCTTTTTAACAAGGGACAAAATGTCTTATCGTTTTCTTTCTCATTTCTTATCTTACTCTTATTTCTTATCCACGCTGCTATCTTCTTTTACACTCACTTTATACATTAGCACACTGCGATAAAGTAACTACGAAGTTTTTCTTATGTTAGTTGATTATGTAAGGTAAGCTCGTTTTTCTTTACATTGGCTTAGCTTACCGAAAGTCATACTCACGGCTTACATGCGTTTTTGCCTTCTTTAATTTTACTTTTTCTGACGTCATGATTTATCTAATGACTTTTCTTTATTTACCATTTGATCAATTCTTTTTTCCTTGTCAACATATGTACGCTTTCACAAAGATTACTCGATTACATTACCACAGTCACGTAGAAGTCTCCTACAAATATATGCTTTGCATTAGTAAATTAGCTCATACGGCACATAAATTTAAATTAGACTGAAAAGTGCGTCATACGACAAAGCAATTGAATTAAAAGACAAGAGGTAAGTTTAAAACATTTATATGATAGTATTAACTAGCTGTGTGAATGTTCACCTAATAAAAGAACTGACTTCAGAACTTGCTCTAGTTTCTCGAAATCCAGTTGACAATAGGCTGTGTGAAACCATTTTTTGCTACAGCTAGGAATCATATTTTCCGAACACAGTCGATAGATTTCGCTGCAAAAAAATGCAGAACAATAAAACCTAGCACTGTGTTTATTACCCTCATAAACTCATACGCGGTTGTAAAGATAACAAACGTTGCAAGCGATTATGAAAACAAACAGTAAGCCATTGAAGGGTTTATTATTTTTATGACCATGCAATGGTTTATGAAAGCAATATGTATAATAAATCTTTGAAGAGTTTAATTAAAATGTCATGCATACTGTAATGGTTGGTGAAAGTTCGCTGCAGGGTTTATTTGACTAATAAACTCTTTTGCAGAGCCTATCGTTCTATGCCTTCTACAGCGATGTAACAAATTGAGATAAGGCTCGAAGTCTATTGAGCTAACCAACCTGCACTGCTTGCACCTTGGAAGAGATATTCTATCAACCAAAACTTGCTAGTATCGAATGAAAAAAGTCTTAGCTTAGCAAACAGGCTCTGCTTTCCGATTTGAATTGAAGAGTATGCGAAAAAAACACTGAGTTGAGTGTATGGAATTCAAGGGGAGAAAGCGAACACTACCTACTCCAACCATACTTTGCCATATTTCATAAGTATATCAAAGTTATCCTCGAGAGCCTGTTAGCTATTTCAAGCCTACTATCAACGTGTGTCACGAACATATTAGTTTGAATTCATTTTTTTTTTATAAAAGTCTATCTGGCACTAAGCCGAAATACTTTATCGCACTTCAAAATTTGAGTATCAATGAGTTACAATGAAGTATTTGGGCTTTATTACCATCAAAATTTATATAATAATCATTCAAGCACATATGCTTATAACGTCCTTCGATAGTAGACTTGAAATAGCTAAAAAGCTCTAGAGGATAGCTTTGACAAGTCCTAGGTATACACTGGCGCAAAAAAATATTTCGTTTTTCCCTTTTAATGAAATCTATTCAATACTGTACAAATTGTGGATTCGTTTGCGTGAAATCTCACTGTTTACGTTGCATAACGGGATACTCCCTGCTTATTCTTGATGAGTAATATTCTACCGCCTACTTGCTGTTTTGATAGATTGTTTTATTTCTGGTGGTGTATATTTGACTTGTCGTCTGTTGTCGTTCCCATCGTTCTTCAGGAACTATGCAGTGTTGATTAGTTTCTCGCTTATCTCGTCCCTCCTCATGTTTAGATTATCTCTCTTTCTACACTCGCTATGTTCTTTTATCCTCGTTTTCTCTTCTTCGCTTCATAGATAAGGCGACGGTTGGTATAAAATAACATGGTATTAAATGATTAGGTTGAAATCGTTACACGTAAGTCACTGATTGTTCTCTTCAAAGTATATTATAGAAATCCTCATAAATATGACTTGAGTTGTCGTTAAGACACTTGAGATGATCTTCAACTAATAAAGAATCTATTAAACTTAGTAAAATGAAAATAGAACTCTGTAGAACGATTTCAGATCTTGATATTTGATAATCTGCTTGTGTTTCTGACACTGAGCTAAACGATATCAAACTACAATATTCTTTCTCTGTGTCTGCAATAGAACGCTTTTTTCGATTATAGGCTGTAAAAGATTGCCGGCGAAGCCGAAAGAAAAAGAAAGCAAGATGCATTCTATTCTACTAAACCTAATTATTGTTCTGTTTATCATGTGTAAGCTTAAGTGTATCTTTCTAAGCATATCCAGAACTCCATGAGTATTGATCAACTCCGTTTATTTCGCCTATAGCATTCGTAATCTATTTTATATGATACGTGTTTTTTCTTTGTAACAAATACAAGAATCATTGATAAGCTGAATGCTTTAGGCTTTGTAATAGCGTCGCTAGTGGTAAGCCATAAAATAACAATGTGTTCCTAGTAGCGACCTCTTTTGCAAAAAAAAAACAATATTTTTCCTTTTTTTTTCAATTTTTTTCAATAGGAATAACTTTTGTAATGAATGAGAATACGAGTGCTAAAAAAGAATTTAACACCTTGTTCATCTTGTATCTGTTTAGACATAGGCTGAATTTTTGTTCTTTGTTCGTATTCATCAGTTATAGCATGTGTTAGAAAAAGTACATTCTATATGACACAGCTTTAAGTGCTTTTTTTCTTCTATTCTCTCTACTTGTTTACTAATTCAAAGAAACGAACTGAAGAGAAGTGTTTGTTTGCATACTTAGCTTAACCCAATAGTCTTTTGTTCGTTTATCTACCATATATTTTTCTTTCCTATTTGTCCTTTTTTTTGCCCGTTACTATTTCTATCTATACGATTGATAGGTTCTTTGCGGTAGGCTAGCTTTCGCTCTTATTTCTTGCTTTCTTTCTCATAAAGGCTTTATCGTCGTACGACTATTTCTTTTCTTTTCTTTTATTTTCGTATCGTGTAGGATAAAAAAAAAGACGTTCACTTCTCTATTTTAAATGCATAAAATACATGCGTCGTTTTCGTATTGTCAGCTCACATGTATAATATACAATAGCTATTTATTTGTTTCGATACACGTCGCTAGTAGCGTATTATATAATAATAAATTATATTTATTTGTTTTCTAGATTATTATTTCTTCCATGTTAAAACGATTAGTGTTTATACGATTTATTATATAATTTTCTTCAATGATCAGGTATTTATTTAGAGTATATTGAAGTTATTTACCAATAGGACTCTTCTTATTAGCATATTAAAAAATGATCAAACATGAACAGTCAAGAAATATTAATCAATCTATAAGAACTGTACCAGGTGCACCTCTTGTATCATTCCCACCACCACCACAACCTTCTATGTTTCAAACAACATCAGGAGTATTATCTCAACGACTAATTGATCCCAATGCAATTGATATAACGTCGTTGAAAGGACAATTCGCATGGGAAAAATTACCACAAAGTGATGCTTACATGCCTGTGATTTTTCGGTATGTAAATAAGAAATAGATACTTTTTAGAGTTTAACTCTAGTACTACCAACTTGGATCCTCTTTTACCTGTACTCAAAAATTTGAAAATACGCTCGAAATATTTTATGTCCTGATTTTTGGAAGTAACTAGCATCTCTTACGAATTGATATATATATAAAGAAACTCATTTGTTTTCTATATCATTACAAGTCTTTGATATGATATCATGACCTCATTACTAAATAAATATAAAACAAGAAAGAGAGGTAAGTCACATATTTATTCCACAACTGAATGAATCATCTACTGTCCTAATTGAATAGCCCAAAACTACTTCAAAAAAAATGTTTTCTAATGGATCGGAAAGATCCAGTTGGAATAGTAAATGAGTGATTGGATTATGAATTGAAAATTTAACTTATTCTCCTTGTTATATGTTTGTTGCATACTGAAGACATGATATCGTACCGAAGGCTTGCAATGGTATAGGAAACCAATGAATTCCTTTTTAGCTTCAACAACATATACCAATTCGTAAGAGATGCTAGTTACTTCCAAAAATCAGGAAATAACAAAATATTTTGAGCATATTTTCAAATTTTTGAGTACGGATCAAAAATTACCCAGGTTGGTTGTACTAGGATTAAAATTACTTGTAATAGAAAACAATAATTAGTATTTTCATCTTACTATTTAAAGCTTTGTACGATAAAATATGATATGTATAAATTGAACAAATTCAGAAAAACAAAATAAATATGAATTTATTTATTCTTTAATAAAAATTTGCAAATAATAAAGAAAATTCTTTGTTAGCCTTCAATATGAATTATAAGTAAAAATGATACATCCGTCTAATTCTATTACTTCCATATATGCCAGTCTTTTAAATCTATGCTTCATTATTTATCTTAATAATGAAGTGACAATAATTCGACTAATGTTTACTTAATGATGAAGTTTATTTCTTTTTCCTACCTACGTATTGGGCTAATAAAAGATTACGATGACAGATGCAACAAAGTGGATAATCTGTCAAATTTAATTTTGAAATGCACTCATATAGTGTTGAATAGGAAATTTGAGTAATTTGTTTTCATTTATAAGTAATACTATTAGTAACACAATAATTTTCTATAGTTTACACAGTATGACATTGAATAAGATTAGGAAAGTTTATCATAATTATCTGTATGGAAACTTATATATACAATGCTTTGATAATCATGACAGAATATCTTGATCAAATATTGTTAATAATGAGATCTTTTTCAATATACCTTCTAATATAGAATAAGATAGATTTATTACAATATAAAACTAATATTTTTTTTTTAATTTTCAGTGGTGATACGAAATATTTTTGTGTTCGAATGCTTCGTAAAATATTACCTGATTATCCTGAAGATATTATTCGTCGTTCATATCAATATCAATATAGAAAAGCTATTGATTTACTTGCTGTAACTGCATCTGAAGTTGAACTATTAAATAGAATTAATAGTCAACATTCACGTTGGACATATTCTCGGCAACCATTTAATGCACTCGATGAATTAGTTCGTGTTTCGGATTTTCTTCCATTTTATGATCATCTTCGTTATAATCATAAATCGGCTTCTGTTATATCAAGTACTGCAGCCCATGCATTACGTCAATTATTACCACAAACACAACAAACCATACAAAGATCGTCCGATTATATGCCTACGATGCCAATAATTATACGTGGACAATCAACTATACCACAAGAAACACCCATTCAGATACAGTCATTTCGTCCATCAACAGACGTTTCTCGTGAAAGTATTTCAACAACTTCAAGACCTATAGCACCAACACTTAATGTACCACGTCCTTCAAGACCATCAAAATCGATTGGAAATCCTTATGCTGTTGTATTACCTATACGACCATCGCAATATCCAACTTTTCAACAGCAGCAATCAATAGTATCCTTGCCAAGTAATACTACAAACTCCACAAGTGCAGGTACATAATCAATTGAAAATAAATTACCATTATTCGAATCATTCATAGTATCATAATAAAGAATATAAATAGGATATTCGTATCTTGCGTAATCGAGTGCCCTTCACAACAGAGCTGGACATGGACGAATACGTACTAGTCCTTCAAAATGTTCGTACTCGAACTCAAATAACCCGTATTAGGTTAACTTGATGCAAAGTTTTTGAGCTCTACATATATCCTAGCCAAAAAGAGCAAGTATATATCACAATGTAGTCAGTAGACTATCGAATGGGTAACAAGATCGAATGACTAGAATACTAATTCGAAAATTGACTTCTATTAGCCTATGTATATGTGAGGAGCATATTCGTGCACATACAAGAAATTCGTACTCTAATTTTATAGATTATCATACTATTCTTTGAATATGAGAGTGAACTTGAAGAGAATAGAGCAGTTGTATTTGCTCGCTACAGAATTGAACTTTGTTCACATTCATTGTACCATAAACTTCAGTTTTTTAGGTACAACTATCAAGATCTATGTTGATACAGAAGTAAATGATTGAATAATTTTATGAAACATGATCACTAAAAATTACTGAAGTACTTGTCGTTAAAGTATTTTATCTATCTGATATCGAAAATAAAATTATCAAAATATATATAGTTTCATGAGAGTTCTAATGTAAGATGTGAGTAAAAATCAGACAAATAATGATTTATGTGATTTCAATATTTTTCTTTGCGGTCAAAGTAGAGTCAATCATAAAAAAGTTAAATTTTGCTTGATTTGTACTACACAAATAGATATGTCTATTACGTAATAAATAAAACATGTTGAAAGGTTTTATGTAATAGTACTTTAAAAGACAATAAAAAAAAAGAGAACAAAAAATTTTAGACACTCAGACATTATGATGAATAGTTAGATAATTCATTCGATTTTTTTAAATAATAATTTAGTGCCTATCAACAATATTCAAACTGTTCCAAGTCTGACTCCCGTATCATTAGCATCATCAACGGGTGGTTCTTCGTCTTCCTCATCTCCAACTATACCATCATCGACTATTGACACTCCTTCTTTATCATCTTCTGTTGTACAATCATCTACAATTAAAACAAATCGTAAATCATCTCTGTCATCAACATCATCATTATCATCATCATCATCATCAGCATCAATAACAACAACAACTTTATCATCAAAACCATCTCCTCTTCATTCTGGTTGGTTACAAATAAATAAACTTTATACACCATATGTGTCATCAAGTGCAACAAATCATCATCTATATAAAATACCTGTTAACCTTTTAACATTTTATGATCTACTTAAAAATACAAAAACTGAAACAATTGATTCAAAAGATTCTTCATCATCCTATATACAAACACTTGTTACATCACAAGAAATTGAATTAATTAATGATCTTTGTATAAAACAAAATATAAAACCATTTGCTGTTGATACAAAACTTATGCAATTATCAACATTTTATGAATATTGTTCAGCAAATATACTATTTGTTAAAGAATTACCAATGACTGATCCAAAAGCATCAATTTGTAAAGAATGGTCATCGATAGTACAAATCAATGGTGGAATTTGTCGTTTACGTAATATAACAACATTACATGAACAAACTGTACCATTTATTGGAAATAATTTATTAAAAAATTTTATTCTATCATCACAATGTTTATCAACAGCATCATTATCAAAACCAACAGCTGCTGAACTTGAATTTCTTCAATTGATACTATTTTTTAGTAATATATCAATTAATTTATGCAATGCACAATTAGTTGATATTGAATCTGTGCAAAAAGAATATAATGTAGATTTGATACTTTTATTCAATGATAAATTTCCATTGAACGTACTTAATTATCAACAACAAGGTAAAAGAACTTTTTCTTTTTTATTTTAAAGGGTTTCATTTTTATATTATATTCAGGTAACCGATCAAGTGCAACAGAAGGATCCATTACATCCACAAATTCAACAGCAACAACAAACACGGTAAATTAAAACTACGGAATGCTTTTAATTGTTTTTCGAATCAGTCGGAAAAGAAAAAGTTATTATCGATTTGCGTCTTGTATTAATATGAAGTATCAATATTTTCGATATTATTTTTAAACTTGGAACTATCGTCTTAACAGTTTTGAAAATTTTCATAAACAATGCCATAATTAGAAAGATTTTTGTTAACAGAAGCTATGAAACAATGCATTATCATGATACTAGAAACGAATGCATACTCTGGCATGGTTAGGATCAGTGTTTTTCATATCGAACTAAGACTGAAATCTTCCTGTTCAAACCATAAGTGAAGCAATTCTTTACTTGAGATATGGAGCACAACGATAGTTTGAAAATATGCTAGAGCAACCCAAAATAAGAAGTACAGATGTGAACTGCACTCTTGATCTGAAAAACCTGTATCCTTACCCTGGGAAACCTCTATTCTTGTCCAACGGTGCCTTGGAAAACCCTCGCCTTTGCCCTACTCTATTCAGAAAAGCCTCTACTATTTCATTAGCTAACCTCAGAAAACCTTTACCCTTATCCCAGAAAATCTTTACTCTGAAACACTTCTAACCTTGTCCTACACGTCGCTAATAAGAAACTAAGTTTGGAAAATTTACTCTCTGGAATATTTCGTACTACTATCCGTTTCAAAATAAAAGAGACTTTAAGGTTATCCGAATAACTTTCGATAGGTACAAGATAGAGAGCTGCAGTTTTCGCCATTTGAAAGAGGAATGTTGGGGCTACATTCCTCTGCTAAAATTTGATCGGCTTATAATTAACCAATGGGACGAATTCTCTATGTACATTTTTCAAACGATATTCTGAAGGCATTTCTGATTCGATTTTGGATTCTGACATGACCATTCGATAGGAAAAACGGCTGTCTTTCGATCTACGCAAAGCCCAACACTCCAACTCATTTCGTTCAGAAGTTATGAGAGTTTTCCTGAGATCCCTGATTTCGGCTAATTCAACTGAAATCGTCCAGAAAAAGATCTTGGTAGGGGTAATTCATCAAGCTGAGTCTCGCAGTGGTATTTGTTTTTGGATTCGAAATAGATTAACACTGTACTACGGTCCATTAATCGGAGTCCAGCTTACTAAAGGCAACCCCATCCTAAAGCCCAAACACTTCATGATATTTCCAATTTGGAAGTATCATGAAGTATTTGGGCTTTTGTGTCAGATAGACTTACATAGACTGGACTCCGGTTAATACATCGTAGTACCGGTCAATAGTAGACTTGAAATAGCTAAAGAGATTTGATGCACAGTTACGACATAATCTGGAAGTACGGCATTTTCGCTCCTTCCCTCTTGCCCACGGCGCTAGATGGCACCACAATGTGAAATTATAGAAATATGTAGTTTACAGTGTTAACCTATTTCGAATCCAAAAACAAATACCACCGCGAGACTCAGCGTGATGAATTACCCCTACCAAGATCTTTTTCTGGACGATTTCAGTTGAATTAGCCGAAATCAGGGGTCTCAGGAAAACTCTCATAACTCCTGAACGAAATGAGTTGGAGTGATGGGCTTTGCGTAGATCGAAAGAGAGCCATTTTTCCTATCGAATGGTCATGTCAGAATCCAAAATCGAATCAGAAATGCCTTCAGAATATCGTTTGAAAAATGTACATAGAGAATTCGTCCCATTGGTTAATCATAAGCCGTTCAAATTTTAGCAGAGAAATGTAGCCCCGACATTTCTCTTTCTAATGGTGAAAACCGCAGCTCTCTGTCTTGTTCCTATCGAAAGTTATTCAAATAACCGTAAAGTCTCTTTTATTTTGAAACGGATAGCAGTTGATTTTAACACGCTTCGGAAATCGATCAGAATTTTACCAAAACTGAATGTTAATAAAGTAATGCTTACGCATATTGGCGACATTTGATTCTGCAAGATTCCGATTATGCAGTCTATTGATAAGAAACGCAAATCGATAATTGCTTTTGCTTAAAAATTATTCAAAAAGTAATTCAATGCATCTGATATATGTTGAAATGATCATTAAAATGAATTTATATGTTTGATTATAGATTGCTGAATCAACACCTCCTCCATCGCCACCATCTCCTGCAACTAATCAACCACAATCAAATAGTACATCACAATTACCATTAACATCCTCTACTAATCGTTTTCATAAAACAGTTCAATTTCATGGTCATCCAATAACAGCATATATATGTTCTGGTCTTGGATCAAATTCTCAACGTGAATGTGTTTCAATAAAATCTTTATGTAACATTCTTTATCCAAATTCTACATCAATAGATAAACTTGAAGCAAAAATGCTTCGTTTATTACGAGCAAAAAATATCAATCGATTTCGACCACAAAATCAACAATCAATAGGTTTTACACGTTTAATTGATATAAAAGATGCTGAAAAACATTGGAATTATATTGAACAAGAAATGCATTCAACATTTACTGGTAAATAGAAATAAATTAAAATAATTATTTATTATTTTTCATTTTTAATAGATAATGAAGAAGTTCATCGTCGAACAAGTATTTCATCTGTATCAAATGATAATTTAAAGGCAAGTACAGTGGAGAGAGTAGATAATGATGAACAACCATCATTGGAAACTTGTGTGGAAACAAATAAAGGTGAAAAACGATCATTGGAGGAAGCATTAGATGAAGAAGATATACCAATATCGGAACGAATTAGTAAACGTGTACGATTTGCAGACAAAGAAAATGATGAACGAATATCTGAAATATCTGAGAATCAAATACAACAATTGCAAAATGATAAAACAATAGATGATGATGATGATGATCAATTAACTGATAAAAAAGAAGCTCAACAATCAACTTCAACAAAAGATAATAAAAAACGAAAATTACCTTCAAATCGAACAAATAAAAAATCAAAAGCAGCATGGGTCAGAAAATATGATATTGAAGATTTTTGCCTTCAATTGAATCCATATGATCCAATGTTTGATATACAAAGAGATTAATTGTTTGTCTTTAATTTTTCTTTTTTCCTTGATTGTTTTTTTCTTTCTCTTTGTGGATAGTTAGTGTCTACGGAGTAGATATAAAACGTTATGGAAAATCAATCAAGGTATTCTTAGCATTTTTTTTTCTTGTGTATATTTCATAATGTAGGCTGTCTTTGTTCTTTTCTCTTGTTCTCTTAAAATTTGAAAGAAAACTTACTACGCAAGTGTGATTCTTATTCTTGTTCTTCATCGATTTCGTTTCTCTACATTTGTACATGCATATTGAGACAAACAAAAAAACAAAAAGCTCGTCAATCTTGTTTCTGATCTGTTTGTTGTTGATATTTTTCTTTTCTCCTTTTTTTTTGTTATTGTTCTTTTTCTTCCTACTTTTGTTATTTACTTTTCGTGCGATTAGTGAAATACTGGTTTCAACAAAAAAGAATACAGGATTAACATGATGAGTGATTTTTAACTTGAATACTGTCTATTTCTTCGTATGAAAATGTCATATACTGATTTATAACGATATGTACCTGAATGTAATTCGATATATTGGTAGTTGGATTGGAACATTTCTATTACGAACAATAGAATTGGATCGTTATGAAATGTTTTTTGGTATGGAAACAAATACCAGAGATTGAATCATGGATCATTTATCTATTAAAAAATAGTATTTTGGTCTATCAATTAATGGTCTAGACTAAAATGGACTTCTCTAAATTATGATCCAGAGAATAATGTGACAAACAACTAGTTTTCTGATTTAAATCATCTGCCATTTATAAATGAATATCTTGATGTCTTATATTATTGTATGGTAGTCTTGCCAGAAGGCTTACAGAACAAAAAACAATTATTTGTCATCCATCTTCCGGAAAATTTTATTTACCCTTGGTATTTCAAGCTTGAACCACATCGGAATTGGTTCTAAAGAATTCTATCAGTAGGATGAATATTATCCCAGAATTATTCCGATTATGACGAGATGGATTAAGACATTTTCCTATTTATCAACAAAATGGCAGGATATATGGATAGTTATTGGTCTATAGTATGTGGGACTATCAATATCTAGAGTAAGAATGTAAGTTACATACTATAGATTATAAGTAAAACATATCCTAGAGAGCGCAAAAAGCATCATTGTCACTAGAATTTATATCAGATGTAAGACAATACTTTTGTTTAAATAATGAGAATACTGATCTTTTACAATTGAATGCCATATGATTTTACTTATTTGAGTTTTTTGCACATTTATGATTGACTTTGTTTTGTACAGTTTATATTGTAATAATAAACGATGTACCGAGAAATCTCTATCGGAATTTTAATTTCATGTTTCATTTGCAGTTCAATTTGACTGCAATCGAGAATAAAATAATGCTTGATAACAAAATCTTAAACACCCAAAAAATATCAACTATGACTTAATCATTGAATTCATTTAGTTCATTGTCTTTATGCTATGATCTGTTAAAAAACAGTTTTCGAAAAATAGATTGAGACATTTTTTTAAAAGAGGATCCTATTTTTCATACTATACAAGCCACGAGAGATTCAAAAATCATTGCGAAAAAGTATCTATTAGTTATAATAAGCTAAAAGTCTTGAAAAGTTGGAAATTCAGTTGTTTCAATTCACAGTGCTAGGTTTAACATTTATTATATCGATTACTACTACAATGATTAACACAACTGATTCTTTCATAAATTCTTTGAAACAATCAGGATTGAGATTGTTGATAACTTTTTGATAGAAAAATCATTAGTTCTGCATTAAGATTCCTCTCTTTCATTCGAAAGATAATCGTGCAGAAATTTTAAGAAAGTTATTGTGCAAAACAAGACGAGCGAAAGGCTAATAATCAGAAACAAATGAAAATATTAGAAGCATCTTCTATACTAAACTCTCCTGTCAAAGAAGATTTCACTTAATTTATATCTCGAAGACTTAGAACTTCAATTGATACATACACAGCAAGATATTAATTTTCTTAAATACTTTCAGCTGAAAACTTAGAAAGACTTAGGTTAACGTTATTTCTGGATATTCGAAACCTTAAAAATCTTTGCTTTGATCCTTAAAATCGCTTTGACTTTCTAAAAATTCTTTTTTTTTAATTAAAAATGATGAAAATAATTGAGATACAATAGAAAAATTCCGAGTCTTATATTATGCACTATTTTATATCATTTGATCTTGATAATGTTTCAAATCGCTTTAACATATTCGAAGAAGTATTTTCATCATTTTGATTCAAATATTCGCTCATTGATCCATCGTAGGTGATATAGTTGAAAACAAAAATGATTGATGATATTTCCTAGTAAAAGAAAAATGCTTCATACTTGTTTACATTCATTTTGAATGTGCTCGGTCAGAAGCTATTTCGATTCGATCGATTACATTCATCAAAACATCATGACCATAGCAAAAGCAAGTAAGTTGAAATCGAAACTTAAGTGACTTTGACTTGAAATCAGCAAAAATGGAAACGAATTCAACGAACTACTAAAGCGCTAGATCATAGTAAGAAAATATTTACTATTTGAGGGAAAAAAATAGTCTATGATGATATAGTTCCAAAGCGGTTAAACGAGAAGAAATCTTTATTGATGAGATAAAAACAACGGATGTCATCCTTCTGAAAGCTAACAATTTTATTCAGTTTTGCTCCAATGAAACAAACTATATCGTTCATATTGAAACGCATAAAAATCGAACTAGAATGTTGATTATCTTTGGTATATGTGCATTCAAAAAACAAATTAATTGAAAAAGTATATATACTTCAACTTGTAAATATTATTTCCTTTTTATGCATGGATAAAAATCAATAAAAATCATCAAATCTACTGCTGAATTCAAAATATGTTAAGATTGGAAACATATTCGTTAGAATTTGAAATAAAACATCAAATCAGTAACATTTATTAAAGAACAATCGGCTGTTTTCGCATGCTATGATTCATAGCAACAAACAGTGCATATAATACGAATCACGAGAATGACTCATTCGTATAGTTCCAATGCATCAAAGAAATGATTCAAAGAATGTTCATTATATAAGGCAAAACTGAAAAATGTCAATGCAATAGCTTGTTTCAGTAAACAAAAAATATCCTCCATCTGTCGCATTTATTATCAAAACAATAAATAAAAAATGAAAAATATTGATGAGACCACCAAATGACATACATACACAGCTGTGCAACCTATTAACGAACACAAAAAATAGCTTAATTCCCAAAATGATTAGTAGAACATTATTTATACAAGATGTAGAAATGCTTTATAATTATCATTGCTAGCTAATTGACCTTCGTGCTAGCTTAATAAAAAACAACATATTGTTACGGAAATAGTTTTCTCCATTGACTAATACTGAACTTCAACTTTATCATATTGTCGAATTGTCTGACACCGGATGCAACGCTTGACAGATAGTGACGGACATCTGTTCTCAATAAACTCTTTTTTTTCTCCACAAGCCCCATATTGTTGCCAAAGTAGATAGCAGCAGTGCTTTCTTAAAAGATCTTGAAAGTTTATAGGTTAACATTGATGTTGACTTAAACATAAACGATATTCGAGATTAATTCAATGATGTGTTTGGACGATACTAATGTTTGTCACAAATTATAAATATGTAAGCATAGCGACATCTAGAAAACCTAGCACCATTCCTGAAGATTATATTCGATTCTAGTCGAATGGAATGAAAAAACACAATGATATCATAGGTCTCTTCAGCTAACTAGTGTATGATAGAAGTGCATCGAACAGATTAAAAATCTATTTCAACAGACTGAAATACACATGTGTCGTCTAGTATTCATCTTCTATTGAGGCTCGGTTGGGCTTTCCATGGACTGTTCGGATTTGAACCCATGATCAAATATTTCACAGAAATCTATCATATTTTATCGACTGAATACCTGCTTGATTTCACTCATACTGTATTAATAAAAGATGAAAAAGGCCCTGTCCATTGGTTGCAACCTGCTCATCGCCAAGTCTGGATAACTTTTGAAAATTTGTTAGACAAAGATAAGACTATAGGCTCGAATAAATACTTTCTAGTGGTAAATATGTTTAAAAGCGTTAACTTGTGTACTCGATTATTTCATCGAATACTTGACATTTCCAGACACTTGACACCATCAAAACATTCTGCAGCAAATATTTGCTGCAATTGAAAACCTAATTGTCAGATCTTGACGTCAAGTTTTATTAATTTTTATTTTATAAAGATTTCATTGAGAGGCTTATTTTTTGAAAAAGGCAAAAATATTTTTTCATAGATTTCTAAGATAAAAAAATCCAAAATCTTGATGATACCAAAAGACAAATAGATATGTTCATATTATATTATGTAAGACGAAAATATATCCATAGTGGCTGCTTTCCAAAAGAACATCGAAAGAAAAGTAATCTTATTATTCAGTAACTTTGAAAACTTAATTCGAAATTATGATTTAACTTCATTTCTTTATAAATCTCAACATATATTTAACATCTTAGTTTTCTTAAATTTTGCTCATATGACATTTTAAATCTAAAAAATATGGAGAAAATATATCCTGATCAGGATGTGGGCAAGAGTTTGTCAAAGTGATCTGGAACCTGGTAGCAGAGATGGAACCGGCCTAGTTTTTTTCAAACCGGTACCGGTACCGGTCCAAAACAATAAGACCGAACCGGACCGGCCGGTCTACCGATTTTACCGGTAAAACCAGTCTAGACCGATTCGTCGACCGAAACAGATTTATCGAAAAAAGTTGATCTGACCGGTCTACCGGGCAAAACTAGTCTACCGGTACCAAACAGGATGCTGATGATACGTCAGTTTATAAAAGAAAACCGACCTACCGACAAAATATCGTTCGTTAGACAACAGGCTAAGGCTTGAAATGAAGCCTTGTTTCATAGTGAACTCTCTTGAGGGCTATCTTCGTGCTTTCACGCACACTGACATAATGTTTTCCCGTTGATAACAATAGTCTCACTGATGGGTATTTTGAAAATTTTCTTTTAAATAAATTCCTATGTGAGTAGTGGAACTAGTCTTGGTGCCAGTTGTTTTTTCATATGATTACCATCATAGAACGGGAAAGTGAGAAATATAGGCCGGTTTAAGGCGGTTTCGATCGGCCAGACTGGTTTAAGCCGGTTTAAACCGGTCGATCCAAAGTCCAGACCGGTACCGGACCGGCCGGTTACCGGTACCGGTTCCATCTCTGCCTGGTAGAGCTTGAGTCTGAAATCTTTCAGTTAACTTGATCTGGATACGAAAAATTTGGGCTTGGCAGATTCTAGTCATCGGAGAAATGCATAGGATGCGCTAGTTATCGACTACAAAAAAAAAGCCGGAAAAAAGTATCTCGTATCTTCAGAGCGATTATCCAATATCCATTAGAAAATTTCATTGAGAGTGTCACGGAACAGTTCGACTGAGTCTTTTAAACCTGAAAACTGGTAGTATGGAAGGAGATGTGGGTGATATGGTGAGCTTCGAGGATGAGAGATGTCGTCGATGAAGAGGACAGTACATAGGCAATGGTTACACTCAGGAGGGAACATTCCCAACTGTCACATTGCTTTTGAGTCGAGCGTATGTGCATCATGTAGGCTCTAATGATCTATGAATACGCTGAAAAAAGTTCGTGCTGCTAGTTTATTACTACCGAGATATTGCACTTTTACTGTATGTTTAAGCAGAAAGCCGTGGTCCCCCTCAGGAACACTAGGAAAACTGAGTTTCGAGCTTCGACTTGAAACATTGCATAGAGATAGGCCTCAATGAGAATAGTTTATTGTGAAAGTTTCAGATCTTTTCGTTGTTCTTATCCTAAGATACAGCTATGCTAAAATCGCTGATATACACCAGCAGATTCCGATATTCTTATTTCAGACTAGGAGCAATCAAAAGATCTGAAACATTCTGAATAAACTGTTTTCATTAAGGTCTATCCCTATACAAAGTTTCAAGTTGAAATTCGAAACTCCGTTTTCCTAGTGTTCCTGAGGGGCACCACGGCTTTCTGCTTAAACATACAGTAAAATTCAACATCTCGGTAGTAATAAGCTAGCAGCACGTACTTTATTCAGAGTATTCATAGATCATTAGAGCCTACATGATGCTCATACGCTCGACTCAAAAGCGATGTGACAATTGGGAATGTTCCCTCGTCAGTTACAATCTCATGTTCAATCATCATCGTTCTCACGTCTTGTATCTACATCAACAAGATAATCTACCTTTACATTCATGATATTTTTCTATTTTTCTATGCTTGTTTTTTTAGCATAATAATTTAATGATCATTACGGCGTTAGAAATTTTCTTGATCAAAATATACTGACACCAAAATATTGTTTTTGATTGTAAATACGCCATTTTATCAGATCAAAAATTTCTAATTAACAGATGTTAATTCAATTTCTCTTTAAAACATAATATTAGATGATCACTAAAATGCACAAATCACATAGACGATGAATATTTATTACCAAATTTTAATGCAAATAATTCTTCTGTTCAAAAAAAAAAGAAAATAGATGAATATCAACTTGTAGATTTTCGATTGAAGTCAAAAGAATAATTGAACTATAACATTCATCATCTTATCTTGATGTTAATCTCTTATTCAATCTATTTTTTATTCTAATATCAAATGATTACTCTAGAGACATATTTTTCCGTTTTTTTTTAAATTCATGATTCCATTGAACAAATTTTGTTTGTATTACACAATAGAATAGAAAAAGACATAAATTAAGATATTGTTATCCATTTGTAGAATCATAGTCTTCATCTAAAATAATCTCCTATATATATGAATCAATCAATAATGCATTCAATTCCATGATTGTTCTTTTAGTGAATAGATTCTATTTTTACATAGACATTTTGTACTCATTACTAATTAATATAATTAAACACCTGAGAAGATATACTACATATTGTTATTTAACATTACATCATACTGTTGTCTTGTATCTATCTATTCTCTATGGATGAACGTTAGGAATGTTGTGACAAGCCTACCGCTTCTATTCACTCTAACATGAAATATCAAACGTCGGTCAATGTGGAGTAGGCATACATAGTGACTAACATATACACTCACAGCGTCCGCTATTCGTTTGCATAATGAAATTGAATGAATTTGCGTGCATTGCTGTATTAAGTGCTAATCAGCAATGAGTGCACCATACAATGTCGGCTTGACTTGTTGTCTGTCTATCGACTTCTATCATCATAGTAGGGAAATCGATTCTTTTTTTTTTCTTCTTCTCTTCAAACGTCATAGAAAGAAAAAGAATTGACGTTCTTCAAATAAAAAATAAAAATAAAAAATAAAAGAGAAGCCGATATTCAATCAAAATGAACAAGGAACAGCACTTATTTTCTCTTGTCTACTTCTCTTGCCTAAGGAAATACTGTTCATTTTCTTTTCTTTTTTGTTGCTAGTACGTAGTAAACGAGAGAGAGAGAGAGAGAAAGAAAAATACTATTACTCTTCAATGGATCGTCTTTCTTTATTTTATTAACGAAGAGATAAAGAGAGATAGAAGAAGAAAAAAAAAAAGAGGCACAGAGTAGAAAAAGAAAACGAGTATTTTCTTCTACGCTTTTTCTTTTATACTGATTGATCGTTCGAAATAGTTAGTTTGTCATTGATCAATGATGAAATTAACAGAATCTTTCTATTACGAAGAAACTCGTGGTTTATGTGGTCGTAAAATATTACGTGAAATTGGTGAACAAGGTCAAACAAAAATTCGTCTCTATGCATATGAAAGTTGGCCAAAACCAGCTCTTATATCATATTGGACAATAAGAACAGTTTGGTGGTCAAAAACAAAATGTGAAATTATTGAACAACAAGGTCATCGAACAAGCGTTACTAAGTAAAATCATCATTTTTTTTTTCTTTTTTTTTGTTAGAGTGAATACACTTGTTAGTCCTAGTTGATGAAAAGAATCATTCTCGATAGTAGAGATAATAATAACACAATCCTATTGTAGAAGAAAAGTAGGTTAATACGTTCGAAATTTTCAAAGAAGACGATTGAATGAGTTTAATTGAGCATTTCATCGTATGAGATAAGCCTTTCTATTCTTGTTCGTTGATGATTTCCGTAACTTGAAAAAGATCTATAATTAACTATGTCAATCAAAAAGAATAAAACGAAATAATTTCGTTTGTCTTACATATATATATACATAATGATAGTATCAAACCAATGATTAACATTTCTGTTTTTAGTTGATATATATATATGTCGTGCCAAAGTTGTAACATCGGCAAAAATTTTGTCGAAGCTGTTAACAACTTCGACAAAATATTTGCCGAAGTTACAACTTCGACACGACATATATATATATGTATAAATACAGAATTATATGAAAATATATATTTTATATAGAACATATGCATATGATTGACAGTGAATAGAACTTTTATCGAGTAGAGAAAAATATAGGATTCGTATAATATCTACTTCACAATATGATTGAAAGACATTAGAACATTTATTTATATGAAACTGGTCAATGACTTTTCTCTTGACATCGTAGTCGACTAATCAAATTAGAACTAAATATAAGGGGCATTTTCTGGTCTATGGCTAATTTGATTCGTCTCGTTTATATGCAAAAGAAAATAGAAATGATGGTCAATTTTTATCTCTCACTAGAATCACTAATGAAGATGTAATAGACGAACGAACACAGGAAAAGACATTAACATGCTGAGATCGAACACTTTTAATGAGTCGGATACTATAGAGACAAGAAAAAAAAAAGTCGAGACAGATCAGATGAAGATAGATTGTGGGAAGGATAGACATTATATGTATAGTAATGCGTCACTACTCTGTAAGATATTAGACACTAATTCTATTGTTTATAGAATATTTTGATTGCATAAAAGAAAAATTGTCTTCTATTATATTTGTGTATGATATGATGATGAGTTCAGAAAATTTCATATTAGTATTCTTAACTATCGAAAACAACTAATCATACTATATATATAGATGTTATATAAAAATATGTTTATTTTTCTAGAGGTCATATGAAATGCTTGGGTAATGGTCGTTTACAGATAACTGGTCAATTTCAACGACATACGGATTGTTTCTTTCGTCTTATTCTATCATCACAAATAACTGATGATGATTTATCAGATGGTTATATACTTTCAGGAGATTTAGAACTTGGTGATACAAAAGATTCAATGCAACAAAGTCATTTTGCTGTTGTTAAACTTGAACAACAAGATTCTCATACATATATATTAAATAATTTTTATAAAAAAGCACGAAGTTTATTATTGTTCGGTTGTGTATGATTAAAAACGATCAATTATTTTGACAGTAGTTATGTACAGTGTTTGTACTAGTCAAATATTTATCTTATGTGTTTCTATGTCGTATTTGAAGAAAAAAAAACAAATCTCTGCATCGTTGTTTTTTTTTCGGAAGAGAAAAACAATAAATGTATTTTATGTGTATTTCGTTTGATTAAAACATTAAGTTAAAAACTTAATTTTAATACTTTCGATTATTTATTTACTGTTAATAAAATCTAGTAATTCGATGTTAGTAGACAAGAACTTATACATTGGTTTAATGTTGCAATTAACGAATATGACAAATTAATAGAGATTATTCATTAGTATACACAGCAAGGAATATGATATGTGAATATTTTTTTATTTAAAATAAATATTTTATATTATTTTTTGTTGCCAATATTATGATAGAATATTTGTTGGAAATTTATTCTAAAAATTTTCAAATAAATTTTTATGGTCATAGATAATTGAATACAATTTGTTTAACTAATCATCAAATTTGAGACATTTATCGTTTGCAGACATAACTTACACAGTTGCAAATTGATATAGTTCATGATAGTGTCAATGTTTGAGCTATTGCAACAGTCTATTTCATTCTACGAATAACAATACATCTGAATATATTCCGATTAAGCTATGTAAAGTATATTTTGTTTAATAATGTCACAAAAAAAGATTTACAAGATCAACTTGAAATTACCAAACGTTGCAATCGATACTAAAGAACATATTATAACACTGAAAACAAAATATTCAAGTATTCCCATTGGTTTCTCAGATGGAGTGTTAAGACACCTTGCATATCTCGTGTTTGTCTATTCAATAACTCTATGACATAATAAAAATGTTGATCCAGACTCTGATTGATCTCATTAATTTCATTTCTTCAATTATTTGTTGTATTCCGTAGTGCTAAGCGCCACAGAATGTTGCCACTAATCAAAGAAATAAGGCATTTTTATAAGGATTAATGAGACTAATTTAAATCTTAGTCGAAAGTTCGACCTCTTACTCTATGATGTTTGAATTTTTTTAGTTTCGGTCGTAACCGGACTGAGTTCGTCATCGAATTTTTGCTACCGTGTTCCTATCAATTTTTCGACTGGAAATGGTCCGTATTTTTTAACCTGCTTAGTCTATTTGTACTAACAACGTAAATCTTTCAAATAGATGTCGCTCGAATATTGAAGATATATAACTCATTTTTGAATAATATTAAAAATAATAAAAATGCAAGTTTTTTCCTTTCATCTTCGATTTTAAAATGTATTTTATATTTTTATTGAAATAAAACAATGTTTCTAAGTATAGAATTCTATTGGTCCAATAAGGAAGCGTGTCATGTTCACCAACGATTATTATCTCATTTATTAGAAATTCCATTTCTTTCTTTTTTCTTAAAAAACAAAAAAAAAAAAAAAAAAGAAAGAAATTTCTAATTGGCATTTGTTAACTGCGAATGGGTCTTGGTGGTAGTAGTTTAAATATTCCAGGTGGTGGTACTGAAGGTTTTCATGTTCTACGTGTTCAACATGGTTCACCAGGACATAAAGCAGGATTAGAGCCTTATTTTGATTTTATTGTTAGTATAAATGGTGTTCGACTTGATACAGACAATGAAAAATTTAAAGAAATTTTAAAAGAAAATATTAATAAACCAGTTGAATTACTTGTTTTTAACAGTAAAACACAAACAGTTAGACAATTACAATTAACTCCACATGAAAATTGGGGTGGTCAAGTAAATAATAAATGTCTAGTTTTTGTTTTGTTTTTTTTTACTATTTTATTTTTTGAAAATTATTCTCTAGGGTTTACTGGGTTTAAGTATACGTTTTTCTTCATTTGATAAAGCAAATGAAAATGTTTGGCATGTACTTGATGTTCAACCTCATTCACCAGCTGCCTTAGCTGGTTTACGTTCTAATACAGATTATATTATTGGAGCTGATACATTATTAAATGATTCAGAAGATTTTTATGCATTAATTGAAAGTAATCAAGGTAAATCACTTAAACTTTATGTTTATAATTGTGAAAATGATTCAACACGTGAAATAAATCTTACACCAAATATTGGATGGGGTGGTGAAGGTAGTTTAGGTTGTGGTATTGGTTATGGTTATTTACATCGAATACCATTACGACCAATAAATTCACCTCCAGTAACAAAATCAAATCCATTAATACTTAATGGTGATAAAGCTCCATTACTTTCTTCAATACCTCCACCAAATATAACAGCTGGAACAAATTTAAGTTTTACACTTCAACCTGTTAATATGCCACCAATAACAGTTACAATGCCAAATTTACTTATCCCACCACAAATTAATACTAATACAACGAATGAAACAACAACAACAAATATATCTACTGATCCTAGTCAATTTTCTAAGTATGAATAAAATTAAAACTTTTCTTATAATTTCGATCAAATGAAAACTTCTAACAATAATCATTCTACTTTAAACAATAAGATTCAAATCTCAATATCATATAAAGTTTTGTACATAGCTTAACGAAATAGTTGTTTTTCTCTCATAAAAAAATACGCAATAAGTGATCTAAATTTACTTCACTAAAATACGTAATGTTTACAGTTCATTAATCAAAAGTATTGTTGATAATTATTCAATACACTTTCATTATTAATGATGGATAGGGCATAATAAATTGGTGCGTTTTATATTTTTATATTTAATAATGTTATGTTAAAAAGCACCGGCTATCACACAATGTCACATAGAAAGGTCCACAGTTTTCATCGGATAGTAGCCCATTTCATTTTTAAAAATAAACAAAATTTTGAGCAATACAATTTTGATACATGACGAATTGCTATTTCTGAATACTTCGGTTAATAAGTCATATCGAAGACTGTAATCGTAGTTGCACAAAATTTTATTCATTTTAAAAACATAAGATGCACATTTAAAATAAGCTGTTCATTGTAAATTGTAAAAATTTTCACCTTGTACCATGTGTAATTATTGTTTTTTTTTTACAACGTATTAAATGACTAAAAATTGAAATACAAAGTGCAGCTGTTGTATTCATTTATAATCCTTATTGGTTACATGCACAGTAGGAAGTAATGCTATGCAGAAATAGACGATAATTACCTGTAAATAGAATAACTATAATATTGGACTTTAACTGATTTGTTTCATATTACTTTAAAACTTTCAAGAGTGAAAGAAATTATTACAAAGTATGTTGTTTACAATAAACCCTGTCGTGAACTATCAAATCTCGTTAGTTCATAAAATACATTTTATCATTCCTTCGGGAAATGTTGATAAAAAAAAATGTAATAATAAGCCAACATACGGCTTAACTTCAAACAAAATCATACTTTACTTATTACATTTTCTTTTTGTTTACGGCTTTCTCTTGCACCCAAATCTATCATACATGTCAAATATGAAAGATGAATTCTATAATTCAAGAATGAAAACAAAATTTACTGGCCTAGTTAATCTTTTATATCTGCACCGAGGCGTACGAGCGCTATGTGAAACCAAGTTTTTTTTTTGTTCTGATTTCAGGATTCCGATTTAGAGAAAAATGTCGTAGAATTTATTCGTATTACATCTAAAATAATTCTTTATCTGTCTTTAATAATGCGCTGATTCATATATTTTATAAGATGATTGGCTTAGCATTTTACTGTAAAATTGAGTTCCTGTCACGGTAAACTTTACGGACTCTATTTTCTCAGTATATATATTCCAATTAATATTCTCTTTTTTTTACATTCTCAAAAAAAAAATAAAACTATATTATCGTAATATTAAAATATATTTTTATTTCATTAAAGGCAATTCGGTGATATGACACTGAACACATCATCATCCAATGTTGTACCAACTGCTGTTCCTTCAAGTTCTTCAAATTTTATTCCAACTTCAAATTATATTCAACCTCCGCCTCCTCCTCTTCCTTCTCAACAATCAACAAATACAGCTTCTACCTATCAATTACCTCCTATTATTCCACCTCCGGTTATGCCTCTATTTAATCCTCAACAACAATATTTTCAGCCTATACCTCCTTCTGTATTCGCTAACTCTCAACAACAACAACAAATACCTTTTCAATTCAATCCTACCGTCACTAATGCTTTTCCAGCGTTTGTACAACAAACATCTCGCGCATCACCATACACAAATGACACTCATAGTCAACTACATGAGTATGATAGTACTGCTCATGGTCAAAGTCATAATCATTAGTTAATTATTGTTATATTGTTTTCGTTTTTTTTTTTTGATTTCTATGGGTTTAATATGATTAATGATATTTTATTCTCTAGTTTGAAGTGAAGTACATTAAAAAAAAAAATATTCATCTTTTTCTTGTTCTTAATTTTTGTTCAATTATTCTCTAAAATTTTTCTTTTTGTTTTTGTTTTTCTTTAAGATATAAATTCTCCATGGATTGATTCCTTGAGAATTTTCTATTATTATTGCCCATAGGCATTCCCTTTGATCCATATCCCAAATAAAACGAAAACTAATAATAAGATAACATATTTCGATGGTTGATAATCCAGATAAATTATGTACAATTTGTCTGCGTAAATTTTCATCTTTATTAAAATCTGATCAATTAATATGGAAAAAACAAATTGAAGAACAAGTTGATAGAGTTTATCGTGAAGAAAAACATCAAGCTAAATTAAATTTAACTGAACAACAAAAACGTAAACATCATCGTGGTGAATCCTGTCGAATTGATGAAGAATTACCAATACAATCAATAAATAATACATATGATAAAATTATATTTCATAATCAACGATTATTTATTGAATATTTTCTTCATGGATATTGTCCATTAAATTCCATATTATCAGAACATCTTGTAAATTATTTAGTTGCACATGATCAATTGAATGATTTTACATTATCATTATTTTCATCAAATACAACATGTCTTAAAAGATTTATTATTAATGTTAAATATTTAAGTCGTTTACAATGTCATATACTTAATCAACATCCAAATATAATTGAATTAGATATTATATTTACTGATTCAAATTCAAATCGTACAATTAATATGACAAATGAAGGATTTTATCAACATATATGTCCATCAATTTATTCAAAATTTGATGAAATTTATACAATATATGGTCCATTTATTTTACATCATTTATATTCACAATTACAAACTGAAACAAGACGTAGTTCAATATCAAATAATACTCTATTACAAACTGAATCAAGACGTAATTCAATGTCAAATAATTCTTTATTATCAACAGAACCAAGACGTATTTCAATATCAAATAATTCCCTATTACAAAGTTTACCAAATTCGTCAGATGAATTTTCACATCATAAATTATTAAATGGAATATTTAATAATTTACATCCATTGACAATTGAACGTTTAAAAATATTAAGTTTATCACATTATAAATTTTTTGCTGCTTCTCATTCGACTGCTGCACGAAAATCTTCACTTGTTGATATGTCACCATTGACAAAATGGTAAGTTTGAAAGTAACTTTATTGACGTCGAATAGCTCTTGCACTATTCTAAATATACTATTATGACATTTGTCTTACGTTTCTTTAACATGTTTCTAAATTTAACAATATTTTGTTCAGCGTGGAAATCAATAAGCGGTGCTCCTCTGTAGATCAAACAGATCGTTCCAAATTTTTAGAATTATTGTAGCATGTACTATGTGTCTATGGTCTCAACCAGAGATGGAACCGGTGTAAAATACTTCAGATCGAACCGGACCGGTTAGTCTACCCGTAATGCATGATACATCGATGAGTGAAGGAAGAAAAAAAAAGTAGTTTAGATATGGAGAATATGGTTTATTGCGTGGCAAACTTGATTTGCCAAGTTGTATCACATGTCTGATATAGAGATGGAACCAGTCTAAATTCTTGACAACTAATACTGATGCTAGTCTGAAAAGGTTAGAGAGGTCGGTTTATCGGTAACCGGTATAGGTTTCATCTCTGGTTTCAATAGTAGATCTTTTTCATCTCGGAGTATTAAATCACTTCTCTGGAAGAGAAAATCTGAATTAAGTACTCACCCTATAGAACCTGTAGTCTTTAATTACTCTATGAAATTTTTGTTTCACTCTCTTTTAAGTTAGAAAACTCTAACAGTAAAAAATAACAAATTAGTGTCATATTAGAGATGGCTAGGATAAGTTTTTTTTCGCATTCTATACCCTGATTAAGAAAAATTTTCTAGCCTTTATTCTACCTTGCACATCTCTATCTTGGATTTCGTTGTCAGCGACAAACCCTTAGTGAGCTATATTTAACATCTCTCTCTAAGATGTGACGTCGTTGGCATCTAAAAAGAGCTTAACTTTCTATCCAAATGATTAATAATCTCTAAAAAAAACAAAACGAGATGCGGTAATCCTAATCGTAGTCATGTTCAAAAGTATTGTCTCTATTATATAATCAGTGTTCTTAAAATACATTTTGTATAACCTCTTGAAAACTTTATCCGTTTTTCTGAAAACCTAATTAATATAAAGTAGGTATTGTTATTTAAACATGATGAACAAAGTACACATTAGCATGTCTTTACTGAAACAACTATTAAACTAACAACCCTAAAAAAATTGAATATTCTTTTCAATTAATCATGATATCAACATTATAGACATGAACGTAATAATTCATACATCTCTTCGTGAATAGAAAACAGAAATGAGAAAATGAGGAAAAAGATTGTTACATCACATAAAAGACAAAGCACAATATAATTAAAATGACACAGTAATAACAGAGTCATCGATGGTTATATCGATAAGAAGAGTCTGTCGTGTCTAACACTTTTGAATCTGTATTCGAACCATACTTCTAGTTTCAAAGAAAATTTTTAATCTAAGTCTGACAGGTGTTCTGAATTCCGGTACTATGCCCTATACATTTCTCAAACAATCTTAGCGATGATTGTATAATAATCAAGTTTTAATTGGCTGTTGAGTCGGGACCAGCCTGACGGAGTCTAGCCTTAGTTCAATAATACAATATTTCAAATTTATCGATGTGAAAACACTTTTCCAGCAAAGGAATGCTTTAAGTGTCAAATCACTTTCAAGTCCGGACTATTCCTTGAGGAATACAGAAATAAGCTAAGGACATGAACTCTTTTCAAGATATTAATAGCTCATATAAATCTACTTCATGCACAGTTTCGACTCAAGGTCATCATGGTTAGCGAGAGAATTCATCCGACTGATAATCTTCGTTTAAACTCATATTTTATTCATAGATACAACTCAAAGTTTAGATCAAAACCTCAAAAGGGTTCGTGTCATTAAGCCCTTCTTCTCAAGTTATGATCATTTTACTGAACTTTCAGTTCGTTGCAGGATATCACGAGAAATCAGCACAAATGGATATTCTTCTTGTAAGATAACACGTTTGAAAAAATGTTAGTTTTACACAAGAGCTTCAAAAATAGCTCAGTTTCGAGGGATTTGATATCTTAAAAAGAAATCATCAGGACCATGAGAGTTACTGTTCAGGAGAATTTCAGATTGGAACTCCTTGCAATTTTTTTTGCGACATCCTACGATAGATTGAAAGTTCGGTAAAATGGTCATATCGCGAAAAATAAGGCCTAGTGGCATGAACTCCTTATAGAAGTTTCATCTACATCACGAGTCCTACCTATGACCTAAAACGAAAGTTATCAGTCGGATACATTCTTCCACGAGTGGCTACATGGTTTGGTGTATACCCAATAGCTGCTATGTTTAAACCTTGGTATAACCAGCCATGAAATGACCATGGGTAAGTCAATAATGGCTGTGTGTCTCGGATCATCCCTCCAATAGCATGTTATGAGAGATACCTGCTCTTATGGCTAATTAATGTGTATGGTAAGCTCAACCTATTGAGGGTAAAACCTTCGCATTAGGCTGATCCTTTGCTCAGACCTACAGCTAACATTTATTGTCGGGAAAATATTAAGCGAATGAATATACCGCTAAAAAACAGCCCATAATATAATGCACAGATGCTGAATATACAAATTATTCTTTCTTCCTCGCCTCAAAAACTATAGATCAATTAGAGAATTTCTCTTATGAATTGTGATTTTGATTAAAACTAGATGAAATATGAAATTTTAATTTTCTTATATTTAGTTCAACAATTCCATCCTCAACAATGTCAACACCAGTAAATTTTATTCCAACAAATCTTCGTTTATTATTAAAATTTACTAATTTAACATCATTAAATTTAAGTTCAACAGATATTAAAAATCCATGTATTGATATAATAATTGATTCATTACATAATATTGATACATTTGATTTATCATCATGTCGTTCAATAAAATTATTTAATTCATTATTAAAATTATCATCTAAATTAAAATGGCTTAATTTATATAATTGTTGTTTTCATATGCAACAAAATCCTAATATATATCATATATTATATCAATTAAAATATCTTGAATATTTAGATATAAGTAATGATAATACATTTGATAATAATAATAATAATAATTCAATAATTGATAATGAAAATGATATAAATAAATTTTTACGTCAAGATAATTGTTTACCACGTTTAAAACATTTTGATATAAGTGGACAAAAAATAATATCATCAATATCATTACGTCAATTTTTATTAAATCATAAAAATTTACAATTTCTTGGTTTATTTTTAACTAATGAAAAATATTCACCATCTATATTTGATATAAATGATTTATGTTATTCAAAATATCGTCATTATACATATGATTTACAACATATACAAACTATATTATTAACAGAAAATGATTTAATATTATATGAACCATATCTTATTGAATCATTAACACGTTATCGTGATCGATCTGGTTTTGTACAAAAAATTCTTTATTATATTTTTTTTCTAACACGTTCATTTCATTCAAAACAACAAAATCTTCTTATTGAACTTATACTACATATTATGTCAATACATTCAAATTTACAAAATGTACAAATGGCATCAACAGCATGTATTTATAATTTAACACGTACACCAATAACAGAACACATACATATTAAAAATTTATCACAAATTGTTCAAGCAACAATGAATGCTATGGCAACATTTCCAAATCAACAACAAGTAAAATAATAATACTAAAAAAAAAAAAAACAAAATTCAATTTTTCGAATAAATTTTCATTTCTGATTTTGTTTTTAAGTTACAAAAAAATTGCCTATTAACATTATGTAGTGATCGAATTTTACATGAACCATATTTTAATTTTTATTTATTAGCTACATTAGTTATGCATAATTTACTGAATTATACTGATTTAGCTATTATACAACCTGGTGTAGCTATTTTATCTTTATTAACAACAAGAGTAAGTAAAAAAAAAATTAATATTAAAGAATTTTGCCGGATTTAGTTTAAAGACATACTAAAGCAATATACATTCGTTTCAATCTATCTGAAAAGATCTTTGTTGTAAAACGAATATTAATAAATTTGAATTTTTGATTGAATAAAGAACTAGAGTGTGTCTTCCGCCTTCGTCTGCAAATGTGTCTAAATTCGTACAATGTTTTTCCGGGAGTAGGCTGCCGAATATTGGTCCTAGAGTTAAGGAACTGCAAAGTGGTCCCGGTAAGTTTTTTATGCAATATATTTTCACGTTTATTATTTTGACATGATTAAAAATCTGTAAATCAGATATTTTTATTTGCTATTCCTATAAAAGTCTTTACTGATTATGAGTCTGTTTTCAAGAATCCGAATTTTCCAATTGCACAGGTTTTTGAATATATATAAAACAATCAACACAACACTATATACGTAAATTTAATTCGTTCGTTCTTTGATCATTCCTTTATTTAAGTCTTATCAGAATCTGATAAGGGCACAGGTCGTAAAAAAATAGTTGCTCGATTTTAGAAATGAAGCCATTGCCAAAGACCGGGACTGGGACTAAAAAGACCGATTTTGCAGGTCCCTACCTAGACTCATTGCCTTGAGTTTGAATGAAGGCAAATGAAAATAATGAGATGAATTTCTTTACCTAAGTCAATCTATATAATATACATTTCATTTCTATATTAAAATGAATTGTTTACATTTAATTCTCAAAGTACAGAATTAAATTTTCATGCAATTTTTCTAATATTTATTTCATTTGCAGAACATTATTATCTGATGGAAAGGCAGCTGCATAATGATTCAGAAAAAAATATTCCATATACAATTTTTATCATGAACATTCTCAAAATGATATCCATCAAGTTTATTAGAAACAAGATGTTCTTAAAATCGACTAGAATATTTTAATGAAACTGAAAAAATTTGAAGGAAAACGATCTTGATGAATTTGAAGAATTAAATAATTCATTCGACTAGGCATCTGCAAAATGGTCCCGGAACTAAAACTTTTTCAGATTGGTCCCGGTCAGCTTCTTTTTATCAAGTATCTCTAATATATATTTTCACATTTTTTACTATGTCCTCATAAAAAAAATCTGTACATCGACTATTTTTGTTTCCAAATCCGATAAAAGCCTTTTACAAATCACAGTTTAGGAAAAAACATCAAATCTAGACTTAATCTTGCAAAAAAGATTTGGAACTAGCCCTAAAAATTTTAGTCCTAGTCATACAGGTTCTTAGGTACTTCTTCAGATTACAAATATTTCTTTCACTCTCAAATAGTACTATGCCAATCGACATGTATATAGAGTGGTTGTAGTCTGAAGAAAAGTCTATTATGACTTTTGATACATGTGAAAATAGAAAATTTTAGCTATAATAAACACCGGGACCGAGACCGAGACTAAAAAAATTTTAGCCGGGACTGAGACCGGGACCGGGACCAGAAAAACGTCATTTTGCAGATCCCTACACTCGACTTCAATTTTTTCTCTTTGTATTAGATAATATTTGTAAATACTTGAAACATATCTATGATTAAATTAAATACACGATTTTTTTTTCTTTATCATTATTTTCGAAAACAATTGAAATATATTGTTTTTTTTATTTTCTTTATATTCAAGTTAACAATCGATGAATGTACAAAATTAGGTTCAATAATAAATTTAAAACGTTTAATTCAATTAATTGAACAACAAATTGATCGTTTACAAGCAATACAATTAAATCAAAATCAACAAGCACACAATGAACAAAATCAACAAACATTAACTGATATTGATATAACATTAAATCATAGTCAACAATTAACTAGTGATGATACATTACGTTTTTGTTTAAGTTTATTATGGAATTTAACAGATGAAAATGGAATTGTTTGTGAAAATTTTATTAAATCAATGGGTTTACAATTATTTCAACGTCTTCTTAATTTATTTTCAACTGATACAATTGTATTAACAAAAATTGTTGGTTTATTAAGTAATATAGCTGAAGTATCACATTTAAAAATTTATCTTTATTCAATTGATATTATTCCATTAATGCAAAAATATTTAACTGAAGCTATACTTGATGTTGCTTTTTCAGCTGTTGGAATTCTAGCACATTTACTTTATGAACAAAATGATAATGAAATTAATTTAGAATTATGTCAACAAATGAGAGAAACAATTGTATCATGGCAAAAGCCACATACAAATATGGTTACATATAGGTAAAAAAAAACTAAATGAAAATAACCTTAAAGATTGCACGAATAGACACAGAAAGTTGATTATTATGTAAACTAGTCGGAATTCAACTACTTTTTTGAATAGAAATGTAAATCAAACAGTTGAACTATTGCGCCATAGTCGAAGACTTTTGTAGTTCTCAATCAATGCATTGACTCACACCTTTATTCTTGAATATATTTTTTTTTTCAAAGGATTATTGTGCTATGTAGTTTTACATGCTTATCATTAGAAATTCATAATAGCACTAAGTAGAAAGAAAATTTTTATATGAATTTTAAGCAGTAGACTGTAGGATATATATACAAGATTACATTGTATGATTGAAAGAGAACTTTAGACATTTAATCAAATAAACTATTGAAAAATTTAGTAATAACTGACTATAGAGTGGCGTACAGATATGCCATCAAGACTTAGAATATTTATTATAGAGAATCGATATGTTTATACTTTGTATATAAGAGAACCTGAGAGTGAAAATAAGAAACACTAACTATAAGGTTTGTATTTAATACTAGACTATAGTTTAATAATCTTCGTAAAGTTTTTTAACTTAAAAAAAGAAAAATATGTATTGATACTGTCAAAGCTCTCGTCATGCGGAAGCTAAAAACTGCAAAAATTTATTGAAAATCTAAAATGAAAATTAAAGTTACAATCCAAAAAAAAAATATGCTTCTTCTTTTTAATTTCAAACTAATTAGACAATGAACAAACATGAAAAAAAAGATAAGAGATGCATTTGTATGTAAAACTTCTTGTGTATTTGATGTGAACACTAGGAATAGCCTTGGTTCCATACATCGCCAATTAGAAAAAAAACTCATTTGAAATGTGCATATCCGTAGAAAAAAAGAGCTATTTTTTTCTCTCTATAGAAAATAGTGATATTTCCGTTTAACAATTATTAATAATATTTATATTTCACGCATCAATGATTTTGCTATGAATTTCTCATATTTAGATCTTTCAAACCATTTTTACCATTACTTCATTGTACTCGACTACCGGTCGTACAATTATGGGCAGTATGGGCTATTCATCATGTCTGTAGTACAGATCGTAGGTTTATATATATTAGAATAGAAGCACAAAACAATCTTTGGTAACTCTTTGTTTTTTTAAGGTGCTCGATATAGTCGAATAATTCGTGAAGAAAAAATTTATGATATAATGCAAAACTTATATGATGATCAATTATTATCTGAATATTCAGATCCATTGATACTTCAATTATTGAAATCAATTCTTCATCTACTTAAACCATATCATCCAAATTGTCATCGACGTTCTTCTGCAGTTGCTAGTTGATATAAATTTCTTTTTATTTTACTATCATATATCTATATTATATGTAATTCTTGTAAAGATCAAATGTTTGTTTGTTTTTTTTTGTCAGTAAAAAAAAACAATCTTAACAGTGAATCTTGTATTTTTTTTTTTGTTCGAAAAAAACAAAAAAAAAAAGGGAGAAAAAAACATTCAGTTACTTCGAGTGATCTCGTTTTGTTTTTCTTTTTTTTCTATTCAATCCAGCAAACATATTCTTTTATGAAATTAATCCTGCGAGTATTTACTGTGCAATTTTTGTTCGTTTTCTTTTTTTTTTTGTTGGTGATCAGAAAATTCAGACGGAAAAGAGAAGTATTTTTTGTAAATAATTTACAAAATGTATATATTCTATGTATGCGTTTGTATATATCTTTGATTAATTCAGCCAGGCATTTCATTGTGTGTATGTTTTGTTTTGTTTTTCTTTCTTTCTTTTGGAAGAATTTTTTATAGAAATAAAAGAAGTCAACATCGCTTATTATGATTATTATTATTTTTTTTTTTTTGCTTTAGATTTAAATATGGCAACACGAGGTCCACCAACTAAAGTACAAAAAGTAATGGTACAACCAATTAATTTAATATTTCGATATTTACAAAATCGTTCACGTATACAAGTTTGGTTATATGAACAAACAACAACACGTATTGAAGGTTATATTATTGGTTTTGATGAATATATGAATCTTGTTTTGGATGATGCTGAAGAAATTTTATTAAAAAAAAATCAACGAAAAAAAATTGGAAGAATTTTACTTAAAGGTGATAATATTAGTTTAATACAACAAATACAACAAACAGGAACACAAACTAAATGAGATTATTCTAGAACAAATAAATTTACCTTGTGTATTTCTGTGTATGTGTATACTCATTGTTTCTTTTGTTTTTCTTTTGTATCTAAACATGAAAAATAAACATACTTATTACTGTTATCATCATCATCATCATCGTTTTTTATTTTATTTCTTTTGCTTTTTTTTTTTTTTTCGTTAAGTAATGCAAACGTATTAAAAAGAAAACCACTCACTCTCTTCGGTGAGTATATTTTGATGAGAGAACAGGAAGCTTATTTGAATCGTGAATATAAGTTCCGGATGGTAGACAGAATTTTTTTTTCTCGGAATAAAAGCTAATAAAAATGATGAATAACTATATGTAATTATTGACGTCATTTTGCACGTTATGCAAACT
The DNA here is from genome assembly GCA_905250075.1 of Rotaria sp. Silwood1. Lineage (NCBI taxonomy): Eukaryota > Metazoa > Rotifera > Eurotatoria > Philodinida > Philodinidae > Rotaria > Rotaria sp. Silwood1. The sequence goes on along the minus strand of CAJNOP010000150.1, from coordinate 345,622 downwards.
ATAAAAACTTCATAACTCATATTATGAGTAATGATCTTTATGCATTCCACTTCCAAGGTTATCATTCTACATTTAAAAAAGATTTATTATATATTTTTCATTTATTCTTTTTCTAGTACATGAAATGAATTTTTTTTATAATAAATTTGCACATTTTTTTTTAAAACATATTTATGATAAGTTAAATGTTGTAAACGTATGAGACGAACTGTCGAAGGAATCTTCCAACTTGAATATTGCTTTTGAATTCGGACTCTATGCATACAAGTAAGCCTCACTAAATTAGTAAAAATTTCAAAAGGACAAATCTAATGGCGATATTTTGATTTGAAATTTTATCCATAAATTGTCACTTGAATGTCTTGAAATTTTCACCGTAAAACAAAGTTCCTTTCATGAGATATTCAATTTCCCAAAAAGAAATAAGACTTTTGAATCTTTCGTCGAAGAAACATTTTTTTCAATTAATATTTTCAAAACATTCTAGTTATAATCTAAAATGAAAATTTTAAATGAAAATATCATCATTCATTCTTTTGTACATGCCATACTATAGACTCAAATTTTAGTAAGACAGGTATAATTCTTTGAGGAAGGTCAATATTCCTTTATCCTTTTTGAAATTTCACATACTTCATTGAGATTTATCTTATGCAAAATGAAAAGCGATTTTCAACTTCAAAAGATTCTCTTTGTAACATAAAAGATAGTATATGCTCTATTTTGTATGCTTGTGAAAGTATATCATGTATGTTTTATCTTCTGTAATTTGTAGCCGATATCTATTCATCATTCATTTGACTTTTTTTCTTTCTAGACGAATTTTTATATTTTTATTGTTGAAAATAAATTGACTAAATCACAAAAAAGATAACAATTATGGATCAACCTGCAGGTGATTCAAGTACTTCATCATATACAGGTTCACGTCTTTTTACTCCTGTTGCTAATATACTCGGTTTATCAATTGATCAATTTAATTTTCTTTTCGCCGAATTATTGTCATTAATTTTTGCAATATGTTTTCGACGTTTTCTACCACCTAAACAAAGCAATATACTTTCCAGACATTTAGTCGGTATGATATTTTTTCATAAAGAATATTTATTTTGTCGAAAAATAATTCAGATTAATTACAAGATAAACAATAGTGAAAATCCTAATGTATTTCTGTTTATTGTTAATGTGTGTAAATGATTTCAAATGCAAGGTTAATATGACAACCAAATAATATATTTGTTGTGTTCACATTTTTAAAATTCTGTGAAAAAATGTGATCGATATGCGAATTACAACAAGATATGAGCTTATATTGCATATTCGTATTAGAGATGTTAATATAATAAGTTTTGACGTCCTATGAAATTCATGGGTAAAGTGCCCTACAAGTTAGTTTTTATAAAAAAAACTGTTTTTCTCGCTGATGGAGAGACTAGATTTTTCAAATTCAGTTAACTTCAACCAAGGGTCTCATGAGTAGAACTCATAGGGTAAACAGAAAATAAAGGATAGCAGCAAATACACAATAGAAAAAAAGAGAAATTTTTGTAAGTAGAACGTAAACAGAGTCTAGTGATCCATGTTTTTCTTTAGGTGAGAACTGACTACGGTCATTAGTTTTTTTTCATATGAACTGAGTTATTGAACAACTGATTATCTTCTAGTTTTAAGTTTTCAACAGTTCCATTTCAACATACTTGTACAGTTTAATTATAAGACTAAAATGAGATGCTTAGTGAAATCAGTCCGTTTGAAAAGATCTGATCATTAATTTAAATATTTCTGCAAAGAACTGGTGATCGAAATCAGTTCTGTTTATCAATCCGGAACTGTAATACACTGTATTACTAATAAGTTCTTTGCGTATTTCAGTCTCTCTTCTTGATTTATCTTCATTGATTTTTTTTTCAGGTTACTATTTTTGATGAAACTTAGTTGAAAATTTCGACAAAGAAGGATTCACTTTTTTCTGACATTTGAAAACTAGATAATAACGGGTGGGTCATAAATAACCGACCTCTTAATATTTTTAAGATTTCTCCTCTATTATCTCTCTGATTAAAACATGCTTTTTTTATCAAAAGATAGCTCTTGAAATTCTCTACAAAATCCTATATGACCAGATCCTAAAACTCTTTTAGATATATTTGAAAACAAAAATGAAAAATAAAGACATACAAAAAGCTGTAAAATGCAAACCGGTTGTACATAATGACTGGCAGCGCTTTGCATCCCATTTTTTCATCCCTTACTTCGCTCTCTTAGAAAAACAAAATATATCAAAAGATGCAGCGTGAAAAGCTCTACACTTTACACAAGATTGCCTATTTTATAGTTGCATTTTTCGTTTTCAAAATGGACAAAGTTTTAAGCGATGAAATTTCGACCGTACGAAAATAATATTTCATTTTTTTGATACAAAGTGAATTTGCTTTTTCTTATTTCCTCTTTTTATAATTTATTCTTTGTAAATTGTAGAGCTTTTCATGCTGCATTTTTTGGTATATTTTGTTTTTCGAATAGGACAAAGTGATGGAAACATTAGATACAAAGCGCGGTCATTGATTATGCACAATCTGTTACATTTTTACAGCTTTTTGTATGTCTTCATTTTTCTTTTTTTTCGAATACATCTAAAACAGTTTTAGGGTCTAGTCATGTATGATTTTGCAGAGAATTTCAAGCGCTATCTTTTTGATAAAAAAGAATGTTTTAATCAAATGGATAATAGAAGAGAAACCTTTAAAATACTAAAAGATCGGTTATTTATCAATTTTAGTAAGTTTTCTTGGCATTGCTATTTGTCATTTTTGTTTTGGTTCACAAATATGGCATATCATTGTGCAATCATCTGTTACATATCTAATGTTTTATGTGATTCATCCAAAACATTCATATCTTGTTATATTTATTTTTTGTATGATTTATATGAGTGCAGGTATGTTATTCTTTTATTAAAATAATAATAATAAGAATTTTGTTTATCTAGTTCATATCCATCGTTTAATATATGATTATGGGAATTATACACTTGATATAAGTGGACCATTAATGATAAATACTCAAAAATTAACAGCACTTGCTTTTGCATTCTATGATGGTTATCGTTCAATAAAACGTGCTCATCTTCGACGACCAGATGAAGATGATGAACATTCAACATTAAGTAAAGATCAAGAAAAACAAAAAATTATTGAAATACCAAATCCTATTGAATATCTTAGTTATATATTTTATTTTCATGGAATATGTGTTGGACCATTATGTTTTTTTAAAGATTATCGTGATTTTATTGAAGGACGTAATTTACTTGTTATACCACTAAGTAGAACAAATGCTAAATCTAGTGATGAACAAGATCAACCATTGACAATCGAACAACCATCTACATTTTGGCCTGTATTTACAAAACTTGCACAATGTGCACTTTGGAGTTATGTACTTATATGTTATGCACCATATTATCGAATAGAATCTAATTTAAGTGAAAAAATGGTTAATTCTCCATTGTTTAAACGACTTTGGTTTCTTGTATTTACAGTATTTTGTGCTCGAACGAAGTAAGTATATAAATATTAAACAAAACAAAAGAAAAAATACTAAAGAAATGATTTTTTTTTTATTTTTCTTAGATATTATTTTGCATTTATTGTATCGGAAGCTATTAATAATGCAGCTGGTCTTGGCTTTAATGGTTTTGATCAACATGGAATACCACGATGGGATCTTTTGACAAATGTTAAACCACTTCAATTAGAATTAGCAACAAGTTTAAAAGTTGTTTTAGATGTATGGAATATACGTAAGAATGAAGACATAGAATTTTATTTATTTAATATAATATTATAATATGGTTTTTTTTTTTTTTGTATATATTTAGAAACAACTATATGGCTTCGTCGTGTTTGTTATGACAGATTAAATAAAGGTCGAACATTAGGCGTTTTTGTTCTTTCAGCATTTTGGGTAAGAAAAAATTTCGAAAAAAAAAAAAAATCAGTATAATCCTATGAAGAATGATTATAAAATGTATAAGATTAATGTTGATTAAGATTGTGTGAAATATTCTATGAATACTTTAAATATTATACAATCGAAATATTCAAATAATCGCATGAAAGGTATTTCAGATTGAATACGTAAAAAAATTCCAGAGATGTAAAATCTTGAACTAAAGAACATATCCAATTGTCGGATGTCGTTTGATATCATATTTTGACTTGAAATATTTCTACAAACTGATTTATTAGTCTTTAAATAGCTTTGAACGTTTCAATTATGTCTTTATCAAAAATATAATAGTAAGTCATAGGTCCGAGTCATTTCAAGTTTATCTTATTCTCACAATGACATACTCATAGACATATTATAAAGGTAGTAAAGAAAAGGAATTTAATGACATATTAATCCTTGGTTTCTTTTTCTTTGATTACATTATTAAGTAAGAAACAGCAACATCAATTCCATATTATTTTATTCATAGAAAAAAGAAAGAATTAAGCTTATAACAATGAAGATCAAAAAAACATACCCGTCTTTGACACGTTTTGTTAAATATCATCTAGTTTGCATTGGAGTCATTTTATGACCCTAGATGACATTTTATTTAAAATAAATACCATGTCAACTTCTCATGAAGTCAGGCTCATAATATATTTATTAACTTTGCTCTTGATTCTCGAATAATGGCTTTATGATCAATTGCATGCCTTAGTAAATATACTTCGCCGAGTTATTTTGATGCTTTTACAAGACATATAGTCCACTAGCAAGCTTTTTTTTTTTTCATCAATTTATATCACACTGAAATTCGAAAACATCTCTATTGGATGTAGATAGAGAACAATTCATTTCAAAAAGTTTGATGATTGTAGATCTGATATTTCAAAAAGGTGAAGGGATGAAAATAACGATAAAATAAATGGTTAAGAAAAACTACACAAACTTATTGAGAAAGTCGATGTTAGAGTCGAAATTAAAATATACTTGTTCTTTTCAATAATCGATTTATAATATTAAATTTGAGTTATCAGAAAAATTTTGAACTTATGCAATTTAATTTGATGGAGTGAAAAATGTTGAAACATGAAGCTGTCTGATAAACACAAAAAGACAGATCATCTCGATTGTTGTGTATATATTTCCGTGTGACAGAAATATCTACAAGATGCATGCAATAACTATGCATCCCGTTGGCTAAAAAAAACATCTCGAGCAGGTACCAATAGAAAATCTTTTTTGCGAAGTAAAATATTATTTTGCTGCTGATGTGTACCTCCTATAATAAGTAAGGTATACTCTTTGAAAAACTTTTGTCTACTTCCCTACTTTGATATTTTATTTAAACAATATCTTATGTGAAAGACTACATAGAACTGAACAAAAACATCTCGAATAAATTTCTGAAAAATTTGAATCTTGGTTCAAAAGAATTATCTTTTCTTAAAAAGTAAACTTTCATCAAATTCGCTTTTTTTTTGATTGTAAAGTGATTTTTCAATATGATTACTAATTAGAATGCAATAATAATATAATATATCTGATGAAGAGTTTTGTACTCTACAAAACTATTATAAAAATATAAAGAAAAAGGATTAGTCGTATGATTCCTAAGGCATAAATTTGTGCTTGTTGTGACTATTACTTAGTAGATTTTGCTTTGAAAAATCATGATTTTGTCAAAATTAAAATGATATTCTAAATTATCATCAGAAATTTAGTCGACTTATGTGTATTTCAAATATCTGTAAGACATTTTCTTTTCTTCGAAGAATTCACCCCCCGGATCTCCTTTAGAGTTTAATTAAAAAAAATGAAATTCATCACAAGACTCTTTATTTCCTAATCATTTTCCGTTTCATGTCCCATACTCATTTTAAAAGCATAAAATTTCTTTTCCAATGTCAAAATGAGTTTTGGTTGAGTTTCATTTTTTTGACTAAACCCTGAAAAGTACTAGAGGATAAACTTTTTAATGAAAGAAAAAAAAACATCTTAAATATATTTGAAATACACATAAGTCGACTCAATTTCTAATGCTGATTCAGAATCTTATATTAATTTTGAACAAGTCTTAGTTTTTTACAAGTAAAGTCTACTAAATACCAGCAAAAAAAAAAAAAGCACAAATTAAATATTAAAGTTGTACCCTGATTAGTAATCATGTTGAAAATAGGATTACAATGAGAAAAAGGTCAGTCTGGCACAAGCATAATTTATGAGCATGACCTTTCTTTTTCTCTTCCTCAATGTCCCTTATATTTTAACACTTATAACTCCATTAAATCAAATCACAGAATGCTAAAAAAAAAAATTTTATAATGCCAGTTTCATGTTAGGAATCGATTATTGTTAAAAGAAAAGTATATTTGAATTTCGACTATAAAATAATTCTATTAATGAATTCTTGATCGGCTTGCATAAACCTTGCTTAACAGCTCTTATAAAAACTGTCTAACTGATAATTCTTATCTAGAAAAAAATATGATTTTATATTTGTGAATCGATTCAACATTCAAATAGCTAAATGGCAAACTTTGCTATTAATGTCAATTGATGATTAGAGTTGAAGGTAAAAAATGTAACATTTTTGCATGCTGATGTTTTTATACTAACAATGACTATTTATATTCTTAATTGAATAATAATGCTGCTTTGATATAACATTCTTTTATTGATTAACACTGCAAGTCTTATGTTTCTTTTTCTTTAATTCTTAACACATTAAATCTCACGTAATTTTCAATAGATAGAGAATTTCACCAAAAAAAAAAAAATACAACAAAGAAATTTATTATTACACTAAAATTTGAATAAAAAAAACCATTATCCTATTAAATTTACAATAAGAAAGAAAAAAAATTACAATCATCTTTAGTTGTACTTGAACACATATATTATAATCGGATTTGTTTGTCTTGTTTTTCTATTACTGAAAAATTATTTTAATCCTTGTCTTTTATGTTTCAGCATGGATTTTATCCTGGATATTATGTTAGTTTTATCTTAGCAGCATTTCAAACTTATGCTGGTCGTGGTATTCGACGACAAATACGTCCATATTTTCAAAAGAATCAAATCACAATATATATTTATGCATGTTTAACATGGTTAGGTACTCAAATAGGATTAATTTTTATTGTAACACCATTTGCTTTATTGGAAATTCGTAAAACTTTATATTTTTATCAAACATGGTATTTTATAGTACCAATTATTTCAATTATTCTTGCATTAGTATTAAATGGTGCAAGTTCAAAACCTAAGAAAAAACACGTACAATCAGCAGAAAAACAAAGAAAAAAATCAAATTAAAATTTTCTAATAATATTTTCTTTTTTTCTTATTTAGCATATTCATGTGATTTCATTTTAAAACATGCTTTATTTTTTTTTATTTATTTTTACTAATTTATTCTTTAATATTTTTTTTTTGCTTTTTGCTTACATATTATATTTTAATAAAATTATAAATATATAAAAATTTGTTAAGCTATATAAATCTTTATCAAGACTGATATGAAGGTGTTCTGGCATACATCACGTATATATATGCATTGCGTCGAAGAGAAAGATCGAACGTGCTTTTTAAAAAGATTGTCTGTTTTACTTTCTCACTCTCTCTCTCTCACGATATATTTCATGATGAAGGTTGTTCACATAGATCTATACCTCAAGTGAGGTGTGAGTAAGAAAAATACGAATAAAAAAAAAATTCTCTCTTTTTTTTTCCTTTCTTATCAAAATCATCATTGATGATTGAATTCAAGTAATAATACCGATCATCATTAGTAAAGTGCAAAAAAAACCTTCATCATATATGCATATATACTCAACACTCATCGATCAACATTGTTATTATTGGTGTAAAACTTGATTGAGTGAACTTTAATATTTGAATTAAAAAACATGTTTGATAATCGAGGGTACTAGTTACATAGTAGCACGTCCATCACATCTACCAAAAGAATGTATATGAAGTTAATTCTGAAAAAATCATGTTTTCTCTATTCTCTTAATAAAAAACGAAATAGAAAGAGGAAAAAAAAAAGAAAAGAAGAACAAGAACCATAGCCATGTTTGCTTGTTGATATCTCGAGAGAGATTCAAAAAAAATGCCAGTACAAAGACCAATGAAGTTAGTCGGTAATACTTTATTTTCTTTGCCCCCCTTTTTCTTTTTTGCTACAATGTTGATGCATTCTCACGAGTCAGCAAGAATTTTTCTTGTGCTCTTTTTTTTTTCTCTGTCTCTTATGCAAATATGTTTCTATCATCAGAGAAAAAGAGAGAAGTAGTATCACTTTAATCATATTCTCTTACGGTGGTTAGAAATAGTTATGTTGGCAGTGAAGAGAGAGAGAGAGAGAGAGAGTCACAGTCAAAGAATGGAAAAAGAGATATTGTTCTGATAAAAAACAGAATTCATTATGAGAAAAAATAGAATTCGCCATTCAGTTGAGCATATATATATATATATAACTATCAAGAGTGACACGAACAAAGACTATCGATCTTTTCTTTTTGGCTTTTTTTTTTGTCTAATGAAATTGAACACGATTATAAATAATCAACAACTAGATTTTTAGGGTAAGTTTTTCTTTACTCTTGCTCGAATTGCAATAGTAGAGAAAAAAAAAAGAAAGAAGAATGAATAATCAAACTAAATACACATTTATATATGCTACAATAGAAAGAAACCGGATCTGTACAAAATAAACCTTCAGCATTAGTGAATCAATAATAAATGCACACGCATGGATTATTGCTCTAAATGGATTTCTGTCTTCGTATGAATCAATTATTTTCTTTCTCGTTTTCTTTTTTTTCACATCAGGTTTCAACTCTCTAGTCAGTTTTCTGGCTTTCTTACCTACTCATCATTGTTGATATTTGACGAGAGATTAGTTCTTTTTTTTTTTCTTTGAAGTTTCATCATCATCATCTACTTCTCGTTTTTATTCTCTCTTTTCATACTATCGAACATTTTTCATGTCCTTCACTCTCATGTTGTACATCTGTTGCTACAGTATAACAAAATTATCATCATGGATCAATATCTATGATGTGTCTATGCAAGTTCTGTTTTTTTTTTCATGTATATTTGTTATCGAAATCGAGCACTTCCTTTTTTGTCATAATGATTTTACTGTCATCATTTGTACGCCTATGTGTACATTTATGAAACATGGTGCAATGACAAATATAAACGAATAGAAATGTGTGTGTGTGTGTGTATGCATATAAACACTGTTGACAAAAATAAGAGAGGATAGACAAACTAATAGCCGATAACAAATAGCAAATCTATAGATTCTCGCTTGCTATGGCGTAAGAACCAAAACCAGCATACTTCTCTTTTGCTCTCTCTCTCTCTCTCTGTTATATCGTTCTCTATAAAAAAAACAGCTGCACCAGCGACTTATAGTGGCGGCAGGCGTGGCGCTATACATAGAGTAATAGAACAAAATAAAAGAAAAAAGAGAATCTCATTTTTTTTTATGCGCTCGTTGCCGCTTATACGTGTGTGTATGTTGTTGGCAGCAGTAATAAAAGACAGTAAAGAAAGGGAGAGCAGAAAAAAAAAGTTATTTCATCAAAAATGGCATCTAGATTTTACCGCCGTCATGCCATTCATCGATCCGTGACTTGTACACATCAACAGAACAAAATCAAACTATGGTACTAAGAGAAAGAAATGCGTCTGCTAGTGTGTTCGGAAAGGTCAAAGACAGATATAGACAGGTGAGAAAGAAAAAAAAAACAACCTTCGGATGTTACTATTTCTTTAAATATATATATATATATATTACCTTTGCATGTCTCTCGTTTTTTTTTTGTTCGCGTATATATTTGTTATTTACCGTTGATGATTAAAACCGTGAAGGAAAATATGTATGTATTTATGTCGATACGATGAAGGCATCTTTTAGACAGTAAAAAAATAAGAGAAAAGAGAAGAGGAAAAAAAAAAGACACTACAGATGCATTTGTTGTTCGAGTAAGCACTGTGCAATAGATAAAAAACATGGATACATATGTGAAATGACTATTACTGACAGTTGTTCGATTAAGGTTAACATTTTATTTTACAGGTGAGTTTAGTCGATGCTAGTTGCTGATTTTATAATTAAATTTCTTTAGCAGATAAATTATTAGAAAAAAAAAAAATTTTTTTTTTTTTTTTTGACATAACAGAATTAGTAAAAGCAGTAGTCATTTCAAAAGTAATCTATATATATATATGTATGCCACTTTGGTAATTGAGAAAAGTTAGCATATCAAATGTCTGTTTGTTTTACTGTATATTTGCCAGTCTTCTAACCTTGTCTGTTTAGTTAGTTCTTCTAACTTGTTTTATTGGACATTTTTATCGTTCATTATTTATCAATCGTTTTTATTCTATGGTATATATCAACTCTTTTCACTTTTATCATTGATAAGAATTACGACTGTCGTATAAACAACATTTAATGAAATAGAAAAATAAAAAAAACTTAGAGAATAAAAATAGTGCTCAATGAACCGATATGTCATCAAGTCTTGAACACGCTTAGAGAACATTATAAAATGGCACGTTTCTTGTGTTTTCTTTTCTACTTTTATCTCTCATTTGTCTGTCTACTTTTTTTTTTTTTCTTCTTTTTCTTTTATGTATCAATGTTTGCGATGATCGAACATCAAGTAATTTTAACATTTTGGCATTATTCTACCGATGAAAAAGAAAACGAGAGAAAGAAAAGTATACGCGCAAATACCAATTGCGAAGCTGCAAAAAAAAATGATGGCAGTTCTCCTACACGCATATACACGCATACACTGTAATGGTGTTACGACGATAGCGAGGAACTTGGGGCGTCGACGACGTTGTTCTTTTCTTGTCTGTCTTCCTTACTCCCTCTCTCTCTCTCTCTCTCTGTCTCTTCTGTTATTCGGATAGTGGCGTATTTGACACATGAATGTGAGTAGTTTTGTTGCTCTCTCTCTCTCTCTGTGTGCTTCTCTTCATCTCTCATGTCGAGGGAATGAAAAGAAGAAAAGAAGTAAATGAGTCCTTGTTAAGTTGAGCAGCTTGCATGCCAATGATCGTTGATCGATGCTAGCTGTTTTTCGCATTTATTTATATCAGGATTGTGCATCGTTACTATGTCAATCTATTTGGTTAAGTTATTCATACTTTTTGTCTTTTTTCTTTTGCATTTCTTCACAACAGGTAGAAATCGTCACTAGACTTCTTTTTTTTTTTTTACGAAAATCATATCCGATTACCATCAGCATGCATATACTCGTGTATAAATCTTTCTATATGTTGTTGTTACTAATATAGGAAAAGAAAAATCTTTCCTGGTATCCATATCTTTACATCTCATCACCCGCCTACAGTATAAGGCACACATTTATATTGATGGAAAACTAAAACAATAGATATAGATATCGTCCTTGTTTTCGACATAGAACTTGTTCTCATCGATCTATCTTTATATATAAAACAGGGAAGTTGTCTATATTTATATCAGATAGTTATTAGTTTGTGTAATAGTTTGTATGTGAGAAAGATATTAGTAAGAAAAAAAAAAAAATAAGACTATGTTGATGTCTAAAGAAAAGTGAGAGGCATGCGTGCGTTCAACAGAACACTCTGTACGCATGATTTATGGTGCGCAATGTGTGAATGAAATAGATGGTAGGTAATAGAAAATTTTTTTTTAAAAAAAAAAGAAGACGAATGAATAGCGTGTCAAGTAAAAGAATAAGAAGAAAAGTAAATAGGAATTTTTATATGAAGAAAACCAAAAACTATTAGTTGTTACTGTTATTATTTAAAGGATTCTATTTTTCTAACAAGTATTCATTATGTATTGCACGCACGATTCTTCTTTTTTTTTTTTCTCATCATCTTCTATTATCGTCGTCATCAGTTTCATGTTGGTGAAAAGCATCGATATTGATCAAATTACATTATTATTCTAGAATTGCCTGTTTAGCACTGTGTCCCATAAATACCCCTCCCTTCTTGCTTGTCTTTGTTTTTGTTCTTCTAGTGCTTAATAGACTATAAAATGTCAATTACTTTCGACATCCTTCTTTGCTTCGCCATTCCACTACATATATACATGTATATATATATATATATAGATGCCTGTGCATAATAGTCGTGGTGGATTACTAATAGACTGTATCAAGGTAGCATCGGTTGGTTTGTCCTTGTTTGCCAATTCTCTTTTTCATTTCTTTTTTTTTTGACAGCATATTATATATCAATATATATATACAAATATATTTTCTAGATGTTACACGACATATAACCAAGCTATTTTCATACAATATGTATAATACTCATTTATATACAATGAAATCTCGACGATAATCCATAAATAAAACGTTCTCTCTAATATACATATACATATATATATATATAAATCTTTATATATCGGACAAAAACAGTGAACTTTGTACATGTCTTTCAGTTTTGCTACAACGGCCGTTGATCCACACGGCACTCATTATTCATCACCTACAAGTATGCATCATCAACAGTATATGTCACCATTAACTGGTTCCTCATCATCCTCAACTGGTGGATCACCAACAACAACCGTACAAATTCCAACGGCTACTGTTACTGCTCCTGTAGCTACTAATATGCCATTATTAACATCGATTGCAAATGTTAAAGATTCACGTTGGCTTACATTAGAAGTTTGTCGTGAATTTCAACGTGGAAAATGTACTCGATCTGAACAAGAATGTAAATTTGCTCATCCATCAACACATGTCGAAGTTAATAGTGGCAAAGTTATAGCTTGTTTTGATTCACTTAAGGTTTGTCTAGAAAAACATTAAATATTTTTGTAAAAAAGAAAAAAAGAAAAAAGAATTTAATCAAATATTGATAATATCAATTTTTATAATGAATAATAACTTATTAAAAGACTTGTTTCATTATACAAGAAAAAAGAAAAACAAGAAAAGATAAGTTCTACAATGAGGACATCTATCACATTGTCATTTTAATGATTAAAATCAAAAAAAAAAAGAGAAGATGAAGAGAAAGATTGACCGTTGATTGTTTATTTTGTTTATCTTATATATTCACTCACGAGACCTATTCTATATTTGAACATCGTTGATTATAACGACCTTTAACATAGATAGATATGGTCTATGTATATATCATATGTAGAGAACGAAGCGAAAAGATGATTTAAAAAAGTTAACGTTTACTCATTTTTATATTATATATGAGTAGTCGATGAATGACATACTAAAGGCGTCATATCATTTATAGAAAAAAAAATGAAACGAGAGCAACCGAGACGATATACATTTTGTTGGATCATTATCATCATGATTCAAAACTTATAAAAAAAAAAAAAAAAAAAAAAAAAAGATACGAGATGAGTCTTGAGCAAGTAAGTTAGAAAAATAAAATGAGAGAGAATTTTGTTTTTTTTTTCTTCTTCTTCTTCTTATCTTAAGCAAACAGATATCTTCGAACTCTTCTTCGTCTTTTTATATTGTAAAAAAAACTGTTGACCATGAGTAGCAACAATCCACAGTCGATAAAAATTTCTGTATGCATTCATTTTTTTGGTTTTATCATGATAATTTGATAATAAATTTAAAAAGTTTTTTCTTTTTTTTTTTGTTGTTTTTTATTACCCATCGTTTTGTTTTATTTTTTTAAATAGGGTAAATGCAATCGTACAAATCCACCGTGTAAATATCTTCATCCACCTCAACATTTACGTGACATTCTACTTCAAAACGGACGCAATAATCTTATTCTTCGTAGTATTGGTAAACAAAACAAAAAAAAACTCAACTAAACATTATTTTGTAAAATTTATATTTTTTCTTTTTAAAGCTATGAATATTGCTGCTAATCAAGCTATATATCCACAAACGGCAACTCATTTGCCATATCACAATGGTGCTATTATTCAAAATCCATTACAACAATCGGCATCAATTGTAAGAAAAATCTTTTTATTTTTGAATTTTACAAAAAAAAAAACAAACTACGATAAAATTTATTTAGGCGTCCTATCCACAGATTAGCTCAGCTGGTCCAGCTCAATCAGCATTAGTATTTAATCAAGCTGGTCAAGCTTTTAGCATTCCTTTACATGCAACACATTTACAACAAATAACACAAGGTACAAATGCAACAACTATGTATAGTCCAGATGGTACGCAATATTTTCAACCGGTGACACAATTAACTGCTCAACCAACTGGACCAAAAATAACACGTACTGATCGTCTTGAAGTATGTTATTTCAAAGAAAAGAATTTTCTATTTTTTGCTCATTATTCCCACTATCTTTTTTTAAATCCTCTCATTAAAACAGTGGTAAGTGAGTTATATATAAATGTCTATCTAGCAGCCAGACGCGCCAATCTATATTCATATAATTGCTCCATCTGCACGCTGAAGCAGCTAGTACAGAAAAATAAAAGAGTCTATATCGAGTAGCAACAGCAACAGCAGCAGCCAATTGGCCATTTTCCCTGCCATATTTTCTTGAGCTCTAAGCTCTATTTGGTTCACACTAATCTGCTCTAAGCCGTTCTCATGCCGCCATTGTTGCTGCTCTTATTTTTACCGAAGAAAAAACCAACCAAAATTGAAAGCATGGTATCTCGCTCATACATTTTTGTATAGATATTCATATTCATAGTGCGCGCTCTCGTACAGCTTTTTCCTTGTTTATTATTGCTACTCGATTTTAATTTCAAATATGGTTATGGTGACATTAGACAACAAAAGAATACTTTCCATTCTCTTAGATTTATTCAAATACAAATTCCAATCATGATCTTTTAAAGGTTTGTTATGAAGATGAATATATATATATATATATGTATGCTCATCTGTGGACCTAATATATATCTCTCTATATATATATTTTATTTCTTTCCCTTTATTCACATTCCTTGTACTTAAAATAGTGTGTATCCCATTTAGTCTTATTTTGAACTTGACACGCTCTATGTAAGTTAAGAGATTATTGAAAAATTTCAAGCATAAACAGGCCAGCTTATTCTTTGGAATAGTATTTGTTATCTTTATCGTGCACATATTTTGTTAACACTTTTGTGCGTGTTGAATGTTTCTATTATTTTTCTTTGTGCTTAGTATTTACGCATTACACAATTAGTTTCTTCATCTCTTTGCTTATTGCTTGCTTCTCTAGTTATTATTTTTCTTTATATATATATATATATTTATATATTGAACCTGCATGTTTGTGCCTTCTTTTTGTTCAGCTTGTATTGGTTTTATTTCTAGGTATGCTCTGATTTTCAGCATGGACAATGTTTTTATACAGCAGATACATGTCCATATGCACATCCACAAGCACATTGTCCACTTGATGCAGATGGTCTTGTTACTGTCTGTGTTGATTATGTTAAAGGAAAATGTGCTCGTGAAACATGCAAATATTTTCATCCACCTGATCATCTTGTTGCACAATTAAAAGCTGTTAAAGCACAATCAGTTGCTGCTGCTGCTGCTGCACATGTTTATTCAGCAGCAGCTGCATTACAATATTCACCATCAACTATTCAATTTGTTCATCCATTTACATTGAATAGTAGTCAATCAATATTGACTGCATCACCTACTACTTATATCTATCCTCAACAAACATCTATTGCATCTGCTTCTTCTTCTTCTTCGCCATTGGTATGCTTTTGTATCTCTTGCATGCTTTCATAATGCTTATATTTGATTTGATTTTTTTTTTTTGTAATTTGATTTTATAAATGAAAAGAGAAGAATTAATATTTTTAATTACTTATTATTTTTAGCAACAACAACAACAACAGAATGCTCCGGAAGATGATGGTACTTATACAAATGGTTTTGTTTCGCCTTATCAACCATATCAAGGCCATATTCAAGCAATTTATGCACGGGCACCATCTGCTGATTTGAAAGATGTAAGTTAATAATGAAATTTTTCAATTCAATTAAAATACTTGAAAGTCAATATTTATAGTTTCATCATGAAATTTATCATGATTTTTTAAGCATGAAAACTAAAATGAAATCAAACTTTCGATTGTTTATTTATTTATTTTAGTCAACATTAATTGGTTCAACAAATGATACAACATCATCATCAACATCAGCTGATGTTAAGGTTGGTAGAAAAATTTTGACTTTTTTTTTTCTAGGTGTTCTTTTCTTTTTTGGTTTTTCATATTATATCAAAAATGTCATTGTGCAGCAAGCAGCAGCCTTTTGTTTTTTTTTTCTGCCATTGCCTACTGTGAACGTGATGATATATGAGCTTTCTTAAACAATATATTGTGTTTTTAGTTAATCGCACAAAATTATTTTAGCAGGAACATTGTGCGTGCTTAAGCTTATTAAATGTTATTATCAAAAAAAAAAAAAAAAAAAGAACAAGTAACGACTGATGCACGTCATAGACACTATTATTATTCAATTTAAATTCTTACAAGGACAATTTCCAAACTTGAAAATCACTTTTGACTTTGGACTCTATTTATAAGATACATTCAAATGAAGAATTAAAAAAATTCTAAAGAGATTAACAGCACCTTGGCCTTCCTTACAATGTTATAGTCTATAGCTAAAAAATTTCTCTAGACTACATTGATGAGTGTCAGCTATGACATTTCACATTCTAACGATATCAGCTTCAGCTCTCACATATATTTCATATTAATATTGCTTTATGACTGCTGGTAAAAGCTTTATTGACAAAAGTGTGGCCATCAAACTAGAATGTCTTGAAAATTTTAGCTTAAAAGTCTGTTCGTTTCACGAGATATTGAGTTGACAAAAGTTACGCATATTCGGCGAGAAATACGAGAATCTCATTTTTTTTTTTTTTTGAGAACTCAATATCTCGTGAAGAGAACATTTTATTAAGTTGAAAGGCGACTACGAGTTTTTGACCATAGAACAGGATATATGCAGGATTGTAGACAAATCAATCGGCTTTTTTTTTGTACATACCATTGCCAGTATTTTATCTCGCATGTTGATGCTTCTCTGAAGATCCGATTGGTCCTCCTGGAAGACAAAATCCAAATAAAACACTGCCCGTCACATAGGTCAATGGCGAAGCCAGAGTTTTGGATCGGGAGAGGGTACACCATTGCTATAGGCTAAAATTTTCAGTAAAACATCTATAACTTTTGTAAGAAAAATCTAGATGCTCGTATCCTTTTGAGGTTTTTAATGCTTCATTGATATTCATCTTATACATGCAGTTCGAACTCAAAAGTAATTTTCAACTTCTTCTATTCATCTTATATAAAAATTTAAATCCATAATAATTGATTTTCATTCCAAACAAAAAAAAATCTAGAAGCTTATTGTTTATTTATTGTTGTTTTATTTTTTATTCTTTTGTTTGTATATGCTTGTTGCACACACGATCTTGTCTCTATTCCTCTTTTCTACTAATCTAGGCAGTGATCGATCCTGTCAGCAGCAGCAGCATCACACAGCAGACAAAAAAACGACCGCTTGAAGACGATACTGCTACTTCCGGTGCCTACCTGCAGCTGGTATTGCACACATGCTTTTATTTTAATCCTTAGATTTATTTATTTATTTATTGATTTTGCTTTGTATGTACGAAACAAAAAAAAAACACCAAACTGATTGAACCATAATATGCTTTATTTATACTTTTGCTAGCTTTATTTTTGCTTTAATTTAAATTTTAGAATATTTATTATGCTTTGTCTTTGTGGTTTGATCAATTTAATATGCTTTTTTTTTTTTAAATGGATAAGCAAAGCAAAGAAATAAATGAATAAATATTTATTTTATTATTTCTTAAAGCAATTTAAATAACTTTTCTTGTTTTTTGTTTTCTAGCCACCTGGAACACAAATTATTACTGCACCACAATATGTTCAACAACAACAAACAGCTGTACCTACACAACATCAAAAACGTTCAGCTATTGCTGATCCAAAAACAGGCATACCAATGGCTGCTTATCCAGTAACAGCATTTTCTTATCCATCTCCATCACCATTACAAATGCCATTTCAACAACCTTATTTAACTGCTGTTCCTATGGCTTGTAAGTTAATTGAATGATTTTCATTTTCGTTGTTCTCTCTCTCTCTCTATCGAGCATGAGGAAGTTTTGTTTTTTTTTTGTTGGACTGAATGTTTGAATATCCTCATATACAGATTTACCATCACCTGAAGTAGTCGCCGCTCAGGGTGCTCTTGTATCTGTGGGTTCATCTTATGTAACATATATTGATAAAAAAGGACAAGTGAGATAGTTGTATTCTTTTGTTTTCATTATGTTTTTTTTTGCGTGCATGTTAAACATAGGAAATAATTTTTCGTTTGCATATGTTTCATTATTTTATTCTATTTGCTATATGTTCAGCTCAAAATCAAATGAAAAGTACGTACCTATTAGTGAAAAATACTAGAGATATTTTCACCATATTTGATGACGTACTAAATTATTTTCTATCCTATCCTAATTCATTTGTTTATTTGTGCATGTTGCATGATGCTGATATAAAAGTTATTTTTCAAGTTTTTTTTAATTTAATTTAAAGAATAAACATTTTTATTATTTTTAGTTACTGGATATACTTCCCATTTGCCGAGACTTTAAATCACGTCGTTGTATGAGACCTCAATGCAAATATGTTCATTTATTAGAAGGTAAATAGAAAAGAATTCAAGAGTTAGAAATATTTCTTTTTTTTGGCATGATTTAGATTTTGTAGAAGAAAAAAATGGTTATGTGTCAATTTGTAAAGAAGCTATTTTGGGAAATTGTTCTAAACATGAATGTAAATGTTTATCATATTTGTACTGAAGAACTTCAACGACAAATTCTTTCTTTTCATTATAATAAAAATTGGCGTTCAAACACAAATATTTTAACTACAACGACTCTTACTACACCAAATCATTCATATTAGCCAAGGTTCTTTTTGTTTTTTTTTTTTCATTTCTTTTATCACTTTTCTCTTTCTCTCTCTTATACCGTCATACAAACAAGTACGTACGTCTTTTTTTTTTTGTTTTTGATTTTCTACATATATATAAACACATTTGTCTTTCTTTTTCATTCATTCATTCACACATTAAAAAAAAAAAGAAACATGTATCGTTTTGTTTTTCTTTTGTTTCTATATGTTTATAATTTCTATATATTTTTTTGTTTTCTTTGTTTAAATATATATATATATATATATTTGTTTGTCCGTTGTTTTCAGTTTGTGATGAAAAATTTTTTACAGTACATACACATCAATTGTATTACTGTATGTGTATGAAAAAAAAAAAAGAAAAGGAAAACAAACAATCTAGAATCAGCAGTTAATACTTTTCTGTTTTGTTTTGTTTTGTTTTTTTTTTCTAATGTTTATTTATCATTATCTTTTCTTTTGGTTTTCGTCTATTTCTTGAGGAAAAAAAAACAAGCATAATTTGTTTTTTTTTTTCTTTCTTTGTTTTTTTATTCTTGTCTAAATCTATTTGATTAATTTGTATTCGCAGATGAGAGTCAAGAAAAACAATTCGAATGTGCACGCACAGGGAACATCAAAAAAAAAGAAAAAACCTAGAATGAGTAAAAATAAAAACAGGAATAGAAGAGGAGTAATGTCCGGTGTATTGATTTTTTTGTTTTTTCATTCTTTGTGTTAATGTATTTGTCCTCGAACTAATATAATATATACGAGATTATTCCTAGTCATGTGTCTTTCTCAGCTACACATTCCGTCTTATGTCATGTGCTTTGTAGACTGAACAGTAGTAGCTTTAGTTAATTAAGATGAGAAGTTAATATCGAGTTGCTTCATGTTATCTTCTTAACATCAATGTCTTGTTTTTTTTTTTTCTTTTGTGGTGCAATAATGATGTCTATCCTAGCCCTGTTACAAAACAAAGAAGATCAAAAAAAAAATTTTTTTTTCATGTTAACTTTCGGATAGAACAGAAACAATTAAACTCCGATGCGAACAGTGTTCTGAATTGAACTGTTTTTTTTCTTGTTGTTGTTGTTGTTTTCTAAAATTTTCGCAATAGTCTCTCTCTCTCTCTCTTTCTCTTATTGAAATAAACACAAACCGAGCGTGCTATAGGATCTCGTTGGTTGTGTATTCTTGTCTGTTTTGTTACTGGTGCTATTCCAGTTTCTCTTTTTTTTTTTTTTTTCTTCTTTTGTTTTTGTGCGCGAGATAATTCATCGTTTTTTTTTCCTTGTTTGTATGTGCGTTGAGAAGTCCACTGAACAAAAAAAAAAAACAAAACATAAAAAAAATTATTGTATGCATCTTTTTTTTTTTTCTTCATGGACAATAGAAAAATATGAAATAAAAGAGTGAAATTCAAATCAATTTTTAATATATGATACATGCTTCTTTATAGATATGTCTTTATTTGCTGTTAAATGAATGATAGCATTGAATCACTGTGCTAACCAGTTTCTTTTATATATTACATCTATATGTTTTTCACTATGATTGAAGAGAGATTTCAAAAACAACGTTAGGTCATCTAACATTTGAATTCAATGACATATGCAATATTCGATTTGAATTTGTGGTTCAAATCTATTTATTGTTGAAGTCAAAAGGCAATAATTCGAGCTGATTTTTTTTTTAATTAAGATTGATTTTTATATTTGCTAACAAAGGAAATAATGACATAATAAAAGTGTCAACAAACATGATATATGTTAATGTTTATATTAGTGTGTCTAGCATATGGGTTAATCTGATGCAGTAAATGAAAAGTTTGTTTAACTTGAAAGTTCTTTTTCTAGACTAAATATGATTTTTACTGTATGAAGATGAAATTCTAATGACCATGATCATTAATGAATGGAAAACTTCAATAAAAAACTTGCTTCATTTTTTTGAAGCCAAAAAAAGAAACAAACATTAGTTTCATCAAAATAAGTCTATTTGTTTTGTTGTGTTTTTTTTGTTTCAACAAACTATCATTTATATGATATTATTATAATGGTTTTTCCACTTAGATGCATACATAACTCTCATATTTATTTTTAGAATATCATGAATATTAAGATTACAATGCAAATAAAAAGAAAAGAAATTAGAATTTGAGTAGGCGTATATAAAGTTACAATGAAATATCAGTAACGATTGTTATAGAATAATGGTTAGCATAGCATAGTTAATGAGATCGAAATACATGCAATTGAAATTAGAGATATCTAACGCGCCTGAACATCTGCCGCTAACACACCGCAATGACCTATAAAAAAGGAAAGTTGCCACTATTATGATAATATTTCAAAAACAAAAAGTGCATAAAATTACATTATTGTAACAATATTTAACTAGAACTATTGTGACTAATTCATGAGATTCATCAAATCTCAGGCTGTTACATTTGTAGATCCGAAAAAATTCCATATAAATTCATTCAATTGTGTAATAATTTTTACAAAAAATATCAAAACATATCACTACGAACATCTTTGATTGTAATTCATGAATAAAGACAAACTATCAAATTTCTTATTCATTTTCAAGATATGTGCAGATTAGTCTCTTTCGAATGACTTAACTAATTTGAGAAAAAAAAGGTCTTTCTAACCTTTTCAACTGTATATTTGTTGTCTTATGATCATAACAATTTTTTTTTTCTCATTGTCAAACACAAAAATTAATCATTACTTTTAATTGCATATTAATCAATACAACAAAATACTATTAGAAAACAAAACCTATCGAACAATTTCCTTTGATATATATATATATTCAAGTATCATTTCTATGATTTCCGTATTTTGAAAGATGGAAGTTTTCTTTTTTTTTTCTTCTCACATATAATTTCCTATTCATTTTCAATCTTCGAACTCAACAATGTCCTGTCTTTTGTATTATTATTCTCTATTATGTTCAAATAATGTTTTCTTTTTTTTTGTCTTCGTTCAATAAATCATAATAATCATTCTCTTTTCAAAGGTAAAATTCTTTTCCTAAAAATAAATTTATTAAATTCTTCTATTTTTAATAATGGTACATCATTATTATCTTTATATATATATATATGTATAATAGATTATTGATAATAAAAGTTCTAATTATATTATCAACAAAGAGAACGATATATATTTTCATTGACAATAAGCACACATGCCAAAATGCTTTATTTAGTTCATTTTCTTGTTAGGTCTCTTAAAGTTTGTTTTTTTTTTCGTCACATTCTGTTTTTTTTTTGTTTATAAGATACAAGTGAAAGAAAGAAAGAAAAAAAACAAAAAAGTGAAGATAGTGCGCTCATAAAATTACAGTTCATCCACACACACGCACACACACATTTATATATGATGAATAGAAGGATCATAAATGCACGAACAATAAATGAAATAATTGGACGTTTCTGAACAAGAATATTTCAATATACATATATATTAATATATATATATGGATTCGAGAATGAACGAAAGGATTTTCTTTTTCTTTCGACGACAAGACGGAAGACAAGCGGTGTATATTTTTATTATCGCCTTAAAGGGACACAAGAAAACAAATGTGAAATTAATTTTTTTTTGTTTTTTTTTGTTTTTAGTTTTTGTTGACTAGAAAGAAGGCAGATCAAATTTTTATGTGAGCTCATTTCAACCTGGACTGCATCAAAAATTGATTTTTGTAGACAAAAAAAAAATCAATGATAGTTTGTCGATGGAATGAGGACTGGTGACATTGCACAAAAAAAAAACGATACATATACATATTGATGAGATACACACACACACAACAAAAAGCATCAAAAAGGAAAGAGAAAGAGAGAAAAAAATGACTAGATAGCAAGACGATGAGCAATCTTCAGACGTGTAGATTCGACTGTTGGATCGTCATTTATTGACGATGTTACTGAATAAGGTGAAGTAATTGGATTTATTCCTGTTGGGGGATTTGTCAACGAAATATTTGATGTTGATGAAAGTGATGATATAGATGAAGAAGATGATTGTTGTTGTTGTTGTTGAACTGGAACAGCATTAGGTTTTGCATCTATATTAAGCACAAAAGAAAAAAGAAATTATTTATTATACATATACAGATCGATTAGTGTGATATACAGAATTGCAATAATTCATCAGATAAAAAATTTGTCTTAACTTAAAATACAGCCTGTAGGATATGAAGTCTGAAAATTTTCAACGATCGGCTAAGAATATTGAATAAAAAAAAAAACATCTTGTACCTTGGCGTTGATTATCCGATTTTGATTAGAGAATTTTATTAAGATTATCAAAGTATGATTCGACTGAGTGAGAAAAACTTCATACACTTCCGGAAGTTATTTAATAAAATAAATCTCGAAAACATTTATCAAATCGGGTTTTGAAAACATTTAATAAGGATGTGAATTCGAATATTTTAGAATCAATAGATTTCATGAAACTACCCAGGTGATTCTCGCTCGGTCGGATCCCGTCGGATTCAAATAATTGCGTCTGTATCCTGTCGGATTTTTGTCGGAATCCCATGGGCCGGATTCTGACTGTCGGATCTGATCGGACACGTGCCAAATCCGATAGGATTCTGTCGGATTTCGTCAGTTTTTATCGGATTCCGACGAAATCCTGACCGGAATCCTGTGCTAGGATTGCTTGTTTTGGGTAATAAAAATTTTGTTAACCTTTTCGTAAATTTAATCGAACATAAAGTTATACTGCATTTGAATACTAATGAAATCTGTTCATTTTTTGTTTTTGTTGAGATAAAACATGTAGTACACATTAATAATATTCCTTCATTATTCTAAGAAACTTAAAATATAATATATAGGCATTATATTTCAACTAGAATGCACCATATGTTATCTGTTTTATGCTTTTCTGACCTTTACAGACACTGTAAGGGCACAATTTTTGTGTATATGATATCTAAAAAAAAAGAACGTTGTTTTCATTACTGTTTTTCTTCAAATTGTTCATTATCGAAATGAAGCCAAATAGAAACTAATATTATGATAAAAATCTCTGATCAAATGATAAGAATAATTATCAAGGGTAACTGCCAGATAAAAAAAAAAGAAAGAAAGAAACTAATCAAACTTACTTGTTGAAGTACCAAATAAAGATGAAATAAATGAAACATTTGATCTAGGTGTCATTGGTGTATTGGAATTTGTTGGAAGAGAATTTATTACAGTTGTATTAATTGAATAATGACCACTAGTTATAGATCGATTTTCATTGATTTGTTGTTGTTGTTGTGGTATTTGTGATTGTTGAGGTCGTCGTTGTTTAGCTAGACGTTCTTTACTTGTTGTAAAAAGTGTTTGTATTTCTTCACATAATTTTTTAAAACGTCTTGCTTGTCCTATATGTAAAATCAAAAAAAAAAATCTTCTTTTTCATATTTATTTTGTTTTTTTTTTACCAGTAATAAGTGTAAATGTAACATAATATGTATCAGGTGATGATGAATCCATTGATTTAACTGTACAAATTTCAACATGAAAACGTATATTACGTTGAAACATTGATGAACGATCTGGTCGACGATATTCACATCGATATTGTGTACTTGATAAAACATTATGTACGAGATCAGGAGTCTTTTTTTTTATTGAATAAAAAAAAAAATAATTAAAATTATAAAAATTTAAGTTTGAATTTTTTTTTTTTTGTTTTGCTTACTGATAAAAATGCATGAATAAGATCAGTTTTAATTGCTGCTAATGGTCGATCTTTAACAACAATCATATGATGATCTTCTTGCATAGCATCAATAATATGATGAAATAGAGATTTTTTTGTTGCTTCAGGTGTTGTACCATATTGTGATGGAGAATTTGATGTTGTTGAATTATCATTTTCATTTACTTCAAAAAAAGAAAAAAAACAAATTTTGCAAAATGAATTATTTTTTTTTTTCATATATGATTAATTTACATAAAATTTTTGGTCGTCGATGAAATCTTGGTGTACCAACATTTTGAAAACTTTGTTTTAAATTATTTAATTTATGTCTCCATTGATTATTATTTGGTGTTTGAGGAATATTTGTTTGATTTGGTGGTGTATATATAAGTGAATTATTATTATTAGTATTATTATTTGATATAACTGTTGGTGATAATTCCATATTAATTGTTTCTGATGTTTGAGCTACGGATGATGGTAGTGGTAGTGGTGGTGGTGGTGGTGGTGGTGGTGGTGGTAATGGATATTGTCGTCGTGATGGTTGAGATGATTTTGTACCATTATTAATTGTAGTTTCTGTATTAACAGATGAATATGATTGATCACTACTTATATTTATTGATTGTGTTGATGGTTGTGTTGTAAGAATATTTTCATTTTGTGATACAGTTGATGTATTACGATGATGACGATGAATTTGTGGTATTTGATTTGATGGATTTTCAGTAGATGTTTTACCAGTAGTAAATGCTTGTATTTTTGTAAAAACATCTTTTTTTATTATTGTTGGTGATGAACATGGACTAACTGATGGAGTATTATTAGCTGATATAGTTTTATTACTAAAATAAAATATTTAATTAAAAAAAGAAAAATAAAATCAATTCAAAAAAAAATAAGAAGAAAAATCAAGATTTTTTATTTATACACGCACAAATTATCTTAAGTTATTCCAAATTGTACAGTAGAATGGTAGATGTAAGGCATAATTTTCTTGTCTTCAAAGAGAAAGACATGAGAATCTTTCATGTGTAAAACTGTCATTAAACCGCAGATGTTTTACTGAATCTCATTATTTTATATAGTGACATCAAAGTTAGTATTACAATTTATGATATTAATTTTATTTTTTTCTATAGATTCATATTGTGATAAAATCAATAGTATAATAATTGATATATTTATATTTAAAATATTATATAAATTTTTTGCTTAGTATTTTCTTTGACAAACTTTCTTTTTTTTTTTAACAGTATTATAGTTGATGATAAGATATTACCTTCAACAAATATGATGTAATTTCCTATCTCATTTCTTCTATATAGATTGGAAAGATTCATGGTCGTTATTACCATATGCATGAAATTCATCATATATGAAAACTGATGATAGTTATTAGTCAATACAACCATTGAAGAACGTTTATATAGAGTATAAATTATGAATCATCAAATATCATTAATCCCTTGAGGACGGAAGACATATATATACGTCCGGTTTCAAATCAACACCTAATTAATTTACGCATATCTCTTATGATACACTGTTAAGATCTCTAACAGCAAAGATACTATCATCCATATTGTGGTTTCGGTTGAAAAGAAGATCTACACCCTGAAGATTATCAAATTATAAAATACTTGTATATAATATCATTGAGGCTTCGCAATTTCCTTTTTTTTTTTTTTCTCCTTAAAAATAACTACGTTCTCCAGGGATTAACAAATCTCTATTTTCAATAAAGACACAAAAAAAAAAAAAAGAAATCATGGTTTAGGACGATTTCATCATACAATTAATTGGACTAATAAATCACGCTAAAAAAAGAACACATCGATTTTTATCACATGAGTTAATTTAAGAATTTCTTCTTAACTAATTCTCTATCTATATGAGTTCGATGTATGAAATCTTTTTTTCTTCAATAATTCAAAATGATTAGAATCTAAAATTAATTGATTATTATTTTACCTTATATTCGAATAGAGTTGTCGTCTTGATACTAATGGTGAACCTTCAGCAAGTTGACCAACAATACCTGATCGATATGCATTTGGATTTGGACTTTGTGCAGCACTTGTTCCATTCGAACGATGACGATCAACACGTTTTTGTGGAACATCCGCTATAAATCAAAAAAAAAAAATATAAAACAACAATTTTTTTTTTTTTTATTAATTTACGTGAACCCGAACGACTTCGTTGTTTTGCATCTTCTGCATCGTCATAACTTGGTTGACGCATTTTACGATCAAGTAAAAGAAAATAAATAACTTTTTCTGTATTATGTCTTAAAAAAAAAAAAAAAACAAAAGTTCTTAAATCTATTTAGTTTATTTTTTGCTTACTTTGAATTTAATAAAGCTTCAATTAAACGTTGTCGATCTTTAAAACAACCTAATGATGTCATTGCTGCAAATACATCTGCATCAATATCTTCTTCATTCGGAATGATTGTTGTCTATTAAAATATAATAATAAGAATATATGTTAATATATATATATATTCATACTTGAACAACTTGTACCATTGGTAATTCTAATTCTAATTCAGCTTTTGTTCCTCTGTAGAATACAAAAGTAAAATCAAATGTAATAAAATTATTTTCTTGAAAAATCAAAAAATAAAACCAATACATTCATGCAAGCAAGCAAACGGATGTTTTTCTTTCTTTCGACACCATTGTGTTACAACAACTACTACGAAAAGGGATACCAGAAGCATGCTTCGAACATATATATATAACAGCAAATGAGCAAACAAACAAACTTAAAAACAATAAAAAAATCACGAACATAGACGTAGGTTGATGTGTTTTTCTTTTAATTGATGATGAAGATGTACAACGATTAGACGATATCGGTACACGATTACGACGATGAATAGGTATATGTTCGCTATTTACGTACTGTGTAACCCATGAATGTCGACTAACATCTTCCAACTGTAATAATCATTTATTAATAAAGAAGAAAAAAAAGAAAAAAATGATAAGCAAGCGAGCATGAGCGCACGAAAAATAAAAATAGAAACAACAGAATTTTTTGTTTTTTGTTCTCATTTTAGATTAATAATTACCGTTAGTCGTTTGTTTGGATCAACTTCAATCATTCCACGTAATAATTGTTGACAATCAATTGGAACAAAATGTGGTATATGAAAAACACCTTTTTTTACTTTTTCAAGTAATTGTCGAAGATTATCATCATCAAATGGTAATGCACCCTATATGAATATAAAACAAAAAAAAAAAATTTAGCTTCTTTTTTTGTTTACCACAAGTAAAGCATAAAGAATAACACCACATGACCAAACATCAGCTTTTCGTCCATCATATTTTTCACCCTATATTAGAAATTAAATTCTATTAAAACAAAAAAAACAAAAAAAAACTTTACCTTAATTACTTCAGGACAAGCTAAATAAATGATGAAAAAAAAAAATATATATATATATAATTTTTTTTATTCTTACCATAATGTGGTGAACCACAACTTGTTTCTAAAAATGATCCTTCAACTTGTAATGATGCCATACCAAAATCAGCTACACGTATATTCATTTTATCATCAAGTAATAAATTTTCCGGTCTAGATGAATATTTTAATAATAATTATATTTTTCAATTTTTACTACTTACTTAAGATCACGATGACTAGAAAACAATAAAAAGAAATAAATCAAAACAAAAAAAATCTTAAATTTTTATTTTTACATACCAAATCATATGACTATGACAAAAATCAAGTGCTGATATAATTTGTCGAAAAAATTTTCTTGCTTCTTTTGGTGTTAAACGACCTTTTTTTACAAGATAATCAAAAAGTTCACCACCAGCAACATGTTCAAGTATTAAATATAAATATTTTCGACTTTCATATACATCATATAAACGTAATACATGTGGATGTTCAATTAATTTCATTATAGCTATTTCACGTTCAACCTATTAAAAAAAAAATCAAATATTAATTTTTACAACAATAAAACTGTTTTTGTTTTTTTGTTCTTTACTTTCATCAATACAGATTCAGATAAAGCTTCACGATTAACAATTTTAATTGCAACTTTTTCTGCAGTTAAATAATGAACACCCAATTTAACAAGTCCTATGTTAATATAAAATTAATTGACAAAAAAATAGAATAAGTATAATTATACCTGTTTGACCTTTGCCTAATGTTTTTTGTAAAAGATATGGTCCAACATATTGAGATGTACGAGGTGGTGCTGTAGTATTTGATGTTTTCACATTGAACGACATTGCTAAAATAAAAAATTTCAATTATTCAATCATAAATAAATTTTTTTTAACTTACATATTGATTGAAGGAAAATAAAAATACAACTAAATAACTATCTATCAGCTATTAAACATTATTTCTATAAACAGTAGACTACTCAAACATATTTTGATGATCATTAAAACAAGATGATAATTTTCTTTTTTTTGGATATAATTGGTAAATTATGGATATCATTCAACCATAATCATCTCAAATAATTTTTTCATCATAATGCATAAAACACTTAATATAATATATTAATAAAAAAAAAATAAAAATATATTCTTTATTATAAATTTTATTTATTTTTTTTGAAAATTTTTTATTAAAATAAAAAAATTCTTATCTCTTTCTTTATCTTATAAATATATCAACATTCTATGACCTCTCTAACGATGTTCGTTTGGTTTTTTGCTTAGTGCCTAAATTCTTTCCGATATCTTCTCTTTCTTTCGATACTCGTCCTCCTCTTCTCCTTCTTCTCCTTTTATCGGTCATCGATATTTTACCAAGACATACAAACTATCCTTTTTTTTTTTTTCGTCTACGTTTATAACAGAAAAACTAACAAAACTTAATCATCAAAAAACAAAACAAAAATTTCTATTCACTTTTTGTTTTTTTTATAGATGCAATTTTCGAATTTGTGACAATAGAAACAAAAAAATAACAACAATAAAAAAAAAAAAACAACAATATGGTGCTTGAATTTGATTACGGTGTTAATACAGGAAATCGTTTTCTTGAATTTGTTGATCATGATGAAGAACCTGAAGCATTTATTGCTGCTCAAACAAAAGAAGAAGTCAAACAAAAAAAATCATTAACAAAAGATGTTAAACAACCAACGAAAAAATCTACAACTAAAATAACAACTTCAACAGCAACAACAACAACAACAACAACAGCAAAGACTAATAAAGAAAATTTAACTACAAAATCAACTAATGTTGAACAACGACGACAACAATCAGCTACTGTACCAGCTGTTTTTAGTGATAATAACAATCAACAAATACGTGGTGATAGTGCTCGAGGTTTATTTATTATTTATTTAATTTGATTAATAAAATATAAATTTATTTTATAATATAGGCACTCGTGGTGGTTCAAGAAGAGGTGGACCACCTTATGAAGGTGCTGGTCGTGGACGTTCTCAACGTTTTAATAAATTTGAAGGACAAGGTTCATCATCAACAAATGAAACATCTTCATTTGATCAAAGTGGTGAAACTTGGAATAATGAAACAGGAACTCGTGGTAGTGGTCGCGGACGTGGTGGACCAAGACGTGGTAATTTTGAAGGTGGCCGTGGAGGTATTGGTGGTGGTCGAGGTCGTGGACGTGGTGCACGTGGAAATTTCAATAATCGAAATCAAGAAGAAGGTTCACAACAAGATAATAGTGGTTGGCAACAAACTACTGAGTATGTTGTTAAATATTAAAACATATGAGACTAGAAAATTTTGTTAAATTTTTTCGACTATATTGTGCCAAGGGAATGTTTAATCGATTGGCATTCGATCGATCATGATGAGTTGTAAGCATTTTATTCGATGTATGAGTATAAGATATCCCGATAATTGAATTTCAAACTGAGTTTTTGTTTCATAGGAAAATTTTTCTTCAAAATTTGAGCTAAGTCATATATATTCTTATCGATATATCAAGTTTATCATAAAAATATTCTTCTATTGATACATACTTCTCAAAACAAAAAAGGTGTTTCTTTAAAATGTAAATAATAATAATAATATGATAAGAATATCATCATTCTAGTTCAAATGTTGAAAAGTTCTTCATCGAACAAAAATAATCTTGTAAACGAAGACGGAACAAATCAAAATCGATGAGTAAAACAATAGCCTTAAGCAAAAACACAATTAGGTAATCATTTTTAAAAAGATTTATCTTCTATGAATACATAAGAAGTGTAATAGTCATTAGAAAAAAAAAAGAGCTCATCGGATTCAGCCGATCGTATTCTGATAATATCAATAAAATTTTGTAATCGACATTGAATAGTAATTCGAAAGATAGCAATGACTTTTTTTTCTTCTATTCGATGACAATCACATCCTACATATTTATCCGAGGACTGAAATCTAAGACTAATTCAACAAGTTCTCTTATCTAGATAATATTGTAGAAATTTGAAAATTTTTATAGATTACGACTATTTGCTGTATATGTATTTCATTATTTAGATTTAGATAGAAATTAGAATAAAGTTATGTTTCTTTTTTTAGATCAAATTTTGAAAGTACTCGTCCACCATCAAATCGTGAATTTGATCAAGAAGGATCACCACAGGAACGACCATTTGAACCTGATAATACACGACGTAATCCTCGTGGTAATTATCGTGGTCGAACATTTCATAATAATCGTAATTATGGTGATCGTGAAGGTACTGAAGGTTCTCAAGAAGATTATCGAACTAATCGTCGTCAAACTGATCGTCAACCACGTTCATTTGTTTCGTAAATAAAAAAAAATAATATTTTTGTCTATATATATATATATGTTTTTTGCTCTTATAGAAGTGTTAAACCAATTGAAAAAAAAGATGGTGAAGGTGCACATAATTGGGGTAAACCAACAGAAAATCCTGAAGAACATCCAATAACTGAGTAAAAAAAAAAATTTTATTTAAAATAAATTTTTAAAAACAAAAAAAAAAAAATAATTTAGTGAAACAACTGAAACAACAGGACCAACATCAAAAGATTGGGCACAACAAGTTGAAGAAGCTGAAAAACAAATGACATTGGATGAATATAAAAGACAACTTGAAGCAAAAAAACGTGCATATCAAGAAAAATTACCACAATTTAAAACACGTGTTGCTGGTGAAGGTGAAGATCCAAAAAATTGGCATAAATTTGAACAAGAATATCGAAAAAAAACTGGTGATGATGAAGATGAAGATGAAGAAGATGAAGATGGAAGTGGTATTGAAGGTAAATTTAATAAAATTAATTTTTTTTATTTAAATTCTATTTTAGAAAATGAAAGTGGTGAAGAACTTGAAGAAGAACATATAGGTGGAAAGAAAAAACTTATTACAATTCCACTTCGTTTTAAACCAATTGAACTTTCACGTGGTTCAGCTGGTTCAAGAGGTGGACAACGTCGTGGTGGTAATCGTTTTCGACCAAATCGTGATGAACAACCAAGATGTAAATTTCAACAATAAAATAAATATAAACTTATTTTGTTTTGTTTCATTTAGCTACTTCACCAACTCAAGGTCAAAGTTCACCATCATCTCAACAATATGATGATCAACAAGGTTCATCATATCGAGGTGTACGTCGTGGTGGTGATTATCGTCGTCCTACTCGTGGTTCGCGTCAAGGAGGTCGTACAAATGCTGATCCAAATGCACCAGCACTTGATAATCCAGAAGATTTTCCTACACTTCCCAAACAGTAAACAAAAGAAACATACACAATGGTTTAAAATTGACATAAAATGAAAACTCTACTCCTCTTGCGCATTTCATCTCTATCTGAGCTATTCCTAACTTCTTTTCGTTTTCTTTTTCTTTTTTTTTTAGTTTAAAACAAACAACACACGTATAACACATATTCTAGAACAGTTTGTTTTTTTTTCTTCTTCTTCTTCTTTCTTTTTGCATGATCGTTGTTATTTGTTTCTGTTAAACCATTATCAGAGTCTGTTGAATGGATTGACTGACTTTCTTTTTTTTTTTTTTTTTATTTCTGATTCGTTTGTTAAGATATTAACCTTCTTTCTTAGGTATTCGCCCTTTTTTGCTGTTGTTATTGTTGTTGTGGATAGCGTATTGCACTTCAACAATTGAGATATCTTTTTTGTTGTTGTTGTTACCTATGTTTGTTTTCTTTCTCTTTTATTGTTGCGACCAAAACATATGGACGTTCGTTACTACCGTAGCAAAGTTTTTCTTTCTTTTCATTTTTTTTTTTTTTGATACGGTTTTTTTTTTTTCATTTTTCTTGTCATTCACACGCCACTAACTTTAGAACATTAACTCATGCACACAGAAAACTTCACAGTTATGTGTGCGTTTCTTTCTTTCTTTCTTTCTTAGGTTACCGCCGATGCAGGGTGTGTGTGTTTGTTGCTGAGGTTCTTTCTTTTCTTTTTTTTTTTTTCTTTTTCTAAAATTAAATACAAAACTAAACATATTTTGAGATTATATTCAATTAGCCGATGATGATTTGTAATACCAATCAAGCTCAACAGTCATGAAAAAAATTATGTTGAGAAGGTATTGAAACTGAGGCTGAAACAGATTGTATATATATATGGGCATATAAGATTTATGAAAAATGTTGATAATATTTCACTGAAGTTCGATAAGATATTCTAAAGAAATCATATTCTATAATTAAAAACCAAGTAGTAATATTTTATCATGATTTTACGCTTGATATTTACAGTTTGTTTCATTTATGCCTAATAATTATTTATAAATGATCTTTTTATGTCTTAAGTACTTCAGTATATACTGGCCTTGCAAAGAAAATACAGTTGACTTTTTTTTTGTTGTTGATATGACTGATAGAATCAAGATACTGATTACATTAGTATAGAAACAACATTTTTAGTTGTAACCTTTTAGTATTACTACATGAGAAATCAACGTTTCTTTTCCCGTCATTCTTATCTATCGGAATAATGATAATATCGTTCTTTATTGTTTATGTTATTTGAGGACAATAGTTTCTGGTTAGATCGTTTTATTGTAAATTCATATTATATATGTTTCTTTAATTCATCAAATAACTTCTACAAAAGAATCTTATTGATATTTAATTAAATAGTCAGCATAGGCTTGTGCATCATGATAAACAACAAAAATTTGATTATTATCCGTTGTTGAATCATATCCTTTTGGAGGTACTTTCATTGATGAATTTCCAAAAATATATTTTCCTACAAGTACTAATACAACAAACATACACCGTTCATTAGCTTGATTTGATCGAGTATAGTCATGGCTATATTTAGCATTAGTTGCAAAATAAACACCTTGTCCATAGACCGTACCTAATATAAAAATAATGATTGATTAAATATAATTAATAAACTTACCATTAACACCAGCATATGATCGATTAAAACATTCTTCAACAATACTATTTGCTGAATCTTCATTACAACCATGAAATAACATTTTTTCTGTTTCTTGTTTTAAACGTTCGTTCATTGCATCACGATGTGCTGCATATTGTTTATACCATCGTTGATTTTGTATACGTTCAATTGATTTAATACATATATAATTACCTAACATAGTTTGATCAAATTTATCTTTGATATTTTTATATTCTTCTGAATGTTCACTAAGAATAAAACGACAACAATTTGTTGATTGACATTGCCAATGCATCGGTAAACTATAATTAGTTAAATTTTGTCGTCGTATACTACGAATACGATTATTAAATATTTCTTTGTTCTTATTAAAATCAATAAGACATGTTTCATTTTGTTCATTAGTAATGTTAACCTTAAAAAAGAAATCATATTAATATGATCTTACATGAAATTCTATTAAATACGAACCACAGGTAATTTTCTAAAAGTTAATGCATATTCAATTTCAGCATTACATTTATATGAATAACTTTCCCATGTTGAAGAATCTATTTGATATTCCCAAAGAATATTACGTGAAATATTATCGAGTTGTGTTTGTTTTAAAGCTTGTGTTGTTAATTCAAGAAAATATTTATCTGCATCATCGATAGATGTTTTTTCACCGATTAATATAACTTTTTTTTGTTCTAAATTAATTGTTGGCCATATATAATGATCCAAACAATATTTATAAAATATAAGAACTAATTGTTGTGTCCAAATATCAAGATTTTCTTCTTTTTCTCGACATTTTATTTGTGTACATGTATTAATATGTGATTCAATATCTGATCGACATTTTTTCAAATTTCTTTCTTGTTTAGCAGTAAATGTTAAAGTTAATTCTAAATCAAAAACAAAAAACTATTTTTAAAAAACTACAATTATAATTTCAAACTTCGTCTTTTTCAAATAGAAAACAACATCTTTCAAATACAAGCAAAAAAAGACACTGCATTGACTACTTGTGTTATACCTTAGACATCGAATAGGCATACTTCGATCATGATTTTTCATATTTAAATGTTTCTCTATGAACAAGATACGATGGTTACCGCTTGCAAAATGGTAGCCACATACGACAACATATCCTGTGACTGTTCATTACTAGAGATATGTAGGACCTAGGATTGTTGATAGATTTTAGCAGAACAGGGGCTAAAAATCCTCAAAGAAAGTGCTTTTATCTCCGAGCTGTTAAAAGTGATGACTGGAAGGATGAAGGACAAGGAAGAACAATGCTTAGCGTGACCCAGTCCTTCCGATAACAAACAGTTTGTCATTAAACCGTCTCTTCTACGGAATCCATCTCACTCTTATTTATCTTACAAAACCATTATCTACTTATTTTTATTTCATTTTGCATTACAGAAAAGCAAATGATGTTTTGAAATCCAGTTTCTGTTCAAAGTTACGATGAAGCTGTAAAAAATTAGCATATAGTATTAAGAATTCAAGCAGAAAATCGGACATTAGAGAAAGAAAAAGTTCCCTAATCAAGAATCCCGATGCGAGCATATTTTTTCGTGCCCAGTCGCGGCGAACTCTTAAATTTCGTTCCCATACATATCTCTATTCATTACATACAGTATAGGCATTGCTTAAGGCACTGGCAATTCTATCATATTCGATTTTTGTACTTCCATCCGAATTAAGTCGTGTAATCGAAATCTGAGATATTACAGTGTCCGATGAATAAGAAATAAGAGTTTCTAAAATAACAATGAGCAATCGTTACATTGATGATGATTCTTCGAAAAATTTAATGTAGATCGCTAGTTTCCTAATGTATTACAGTAAAAACATTAAATTTTATACAATAACCTATAGCACGAAAGTCTTAACATCAAATATTTGCTCAGTTTTCTGTCGTTCCGTAGTTCTCTTTAACAATTCATCATAACTATCTATATGTACTCACTTGAAAATGAATACGGTACAGAACCAAATGTTTCTGACGATTGTTTTATTGATGCCAATTTATTAGCAAATCCTTGATATACATTGAATTGATTAGGTAAAATGACGAATGATACTGTAAAATAAAGCATAGTTTCTTTAAGTTTTGTAATAGTTGCATCAATCATTGCATGTGCTACAATATTCACTGGACATTGTATTAAACCACATCCAATAGCTGGAAATGCTACTGTTCTATAAACTTTAGGATGATAAAGAATATGATGTAACGATTTTGATACGAATTCAAATATTGAATTCGATAGAATTTTGGAATCTGACATTGTTTGTGTTACCCAAGGGACAAATAAAATTGCTTTGCAATTCAAATTTCCAGGTCCTGTTTCTATTAAAGAATTTTGTAGATTGACTGAAATAGATAATCGATTATATTCTTCTGTTACTACTAAGCCTGCTTGTTCTAGAATATTCTTTAAAAGAACTTCTGATGTTGAACATACAACAATTACATCAACCTATACATGAAATAAAGGAAATTTTATACAATATTTAATTTTTTTATTAATAACTAACATTTTGTTTGATTAAATCATCAGCCACCAATTGAATTGAACCATTATGTATTGCTGTATTCATTACCATATTTGGAAATAAATGTAAAACTGTTTGTGTTTGATCAATATTCGATAAAGAAAAATCTTTATTGCGCATATTTGGAATATGAAGTCTCTCGACAGTTGATTCAATAGTTGGTTTTAACTCAGTTCTATGTGTTTGAGCTATTGATTTCATCGTATTTTGTTCCTTTCGTAATAACTCACTAATATAAAACATACTTAGTAATGTTTTAAGTGTTCATTCATTTTGCTTACGTAAGTATAAAATTAGGGCAAGTGTATACATCAGTGAAGGTTTGCTGAAAATGAAGAACAAACAAACGTTAAAAAAATTCTTATAAAGATATCTGATATTTTTGAAAGAATCCATCTTTTTGGCAATTTCTGCTGCTCACAGAAGGTACAACTGATCCGCATGAAATTTTACCACAGATAGAGCATATAGAATAATTCAAGTATTTATGGTCGAAGTTTCAGGTTGACTGGATAAAATTGGACTGGAGTCGTAAACGGACCCGATATGTTTTTATGGGAAGCAGAAATGGCCAAAATTGAAGGAAGATATTCTTAACGGGTGCATTAAAAGGTTTTAGACAAACTGTTCTTTCAATTGTCAATTGATCAAGAGAGTGAACGAAAAGTTTATAAACACTTTGCTAAACTAGGAAGTTTATGCTCTTTTAAAAGTTATGACTTACAAGGTGAACTCAATCGTTTTTGGCTAAACAGTTGCGAGATTTCTAGTTCTTAGCTAATTTTATAGAGTACAATCTCAAGTAGAAATATGTCGTACTAGAATTACGAGAAAATAATTGTCATAATGAAAACTGAAGATTATAGTTAAATATTCTATGATTTTAAGGTGTAATAGGGAACATCAATACTGCGAAAAACAAAGTTTATTACCTAGGTGTTGATTCCAAACAATTCAAAACATGATGTAGTCAAGAAAACGAAAGTGAAATTAAGCACAAAAAAATCGTTGAATAAACAGTATGAACAAAATTTTTAATAGAATATAGTCGTATTGTTTTCGTGTCAGAATCAGCTAGTGAAATCTTCTGAGTCGAAAGTTTTTCTTCAGATCTTTCAAAAGTTTCC
Source organism: Rotaria sp. Silwood1 (assembly GCA_905250075.1). Lineage (NCBI taxonomy): Eukaryota > Metazoa > Rotifera > Eurotatoria > Philodinida > Philodinidae > Rotaria > Rotaria sp. Silwood1. The sequence goes on along the minus strand of CAJNOP010000150.1, from coordinate 307,894 downwards.
TCATAACTTTTGATCTGTGTCTCATAAAAATTCTGAATATAGATTCAAAAAGAGTACAAATCTCTGAATGTAAATGTTTAATCCTTTCTGTTCGTCTTATTAATCGATGGAATAATGAAGAAACATTTTGTCTTAAAACCTTTGATGAACTTATTATAGAAATATTGGTTTAATTAGATAAAAATAAGGAAATTTTTTTTTTGCAAATCTTAATTCCATACTCGAAAATACCAAAAGACTATTTGTAAATAGTAGTTACATACTGTTGATATAATTTCATTATAGCATTCTTGACAGAAGAATTCATTATCTTTTGGAATATAACCATCGTCTAATTTTTTACCACATGTTTTCGAAGAACATCGAAAACATTCTTCATGAAATACTTGTCCTTCAGCTTCCACATAAAGTTCTTCTAAAGAAATTCATGTCTAACAAATTTCAAAAAAAAAACCGATCATCAAAAATATGACAATGAAAAAAAATGATTTTCTTCATTTCATATTCAATAACACTTTATCTATTTTCAATTATTTTTACTAACTCGTAGTGATTACTTTGTTACAAGCGATACACTTCGAAGCATATTTGTCATTATAACAAACAACACAATAATTTTTTCCATCACCATCAACTTTATAATTAGTCAAAGGTGCTTGACAATTTGTACATTGAAAACAATCTCTATGCCAATATTTTTCTCCGTTTTTAGCATACTACAACAAAAATAAAGATAAAAGAATGATCAATTGATATGTATTTACACAATAATTTAAATAAACTTTAATACTTTAGCTCCAATAGGTATTAATTTTTCACATTCAGTACATATTTTCCCATATTTTGAATTGTAACAAGATATACATAATTCTTTATTGTTTATTTCTACATATTCCAAACCAGCTAAACTAATATTACAATTACTGCAAGACATTATAACAGTATTGAAGAAAAGACAAAAATGTATTGCAATAGAAATACGTTGCAATAAAAATAACGTAAGAGAATCAGGTATTTGATAAAATATGATAAATGTTTTATTTCAAGTTTGCTTTAAGATAAAAGAAAAAAGAACACATCAATCCTCGAAAAATACGATAACTTTTCTTTTCCTAATAATAGTTTACATTTCAGTTATATGCCATTTTTCTTTCCTTCTTCAAAAACTTCACTAAAATCAAAAGGAATATCTTAACTTAAGATCCGATAGACATCACTTATTATATAGCGACATCTGTCGATGATTACTAAGTCTTTTTTTTTCTCTTCACAATGTTTATTACTTTGATTATTTCATTTATCATTTATTTTTTTTTATTAAAATTTATTAATTTTTACATAAAGGTTTACCATAACTTTTGTATTGGTTAATATCTAGTCCTTTCTTCTTCAATATTCTTTGTCTTATTAAACAAAGACCGCATAGCGGACAATCACAGCCATAAATCACCGTTCAATACGGTATTCGTTGTTGAACATTGAACAACAACGTTATCATCCTTTTAGATCTGTAGTCTAGTCAAATTTTTTTTTGTTCTATTTATTTCGTTTTTTTTTTCTTCTTAAAAAAAAAATCAAAAAACAATGGATGCTCAATATGAACGTCGTCTTCTTCTTTCAATGAATGGTCATAGTTCATTACAATCTTTATCACCATTTAAAAGTCCACTTCAATCACCTTTAAAAACAAGTGATCGATACATTCCACTTCGATCTTCATTAACAATATCGAATCTTCATTATCAAATAAATACTCAAACAACACCATCACCTAATCAAACATGTCCATCATTATCAACAACACCATCACCAAATAAAAAACGTAAATATGAACATAATCAAATTGGTCTTGGTTCTGGTATAACAGCAAATGAACCAGATTTAGCTATTTATCGACAATTATTACAAAATACATTATTAAATACAAATATTGATTCAATATTAAAAATATCTGATGTACAAAATATAAATCAAGAAAATTATAAAACAGTACAAACAAAAAAATCTTCAATTAATAAAGAAAATTCATCTGTATCATTATCATCAACATCAATATTTCGTTATTCTGAACGTGTTGAAAATTTAATATCAACATCAAATTTAATTAATAAACATCATTTTACACATTCACCTATATCAAATGCATCTGTACATTTACTTTATTCACCAAAAAAATCTATACGACGTATACCAAAAGTTCCATATAAAGTATTAGATGCACCAGATTTACAAGATGATTTTTATTTAAATTTAATTGATTGGTCAACATCAAATGTTCTTAGTGTTGGTTTAGGAGCTTGTGTTTATTTATGTAATGCTCAAACAAATAATGTACAACTTTTATGTGATCTTACACATACACAATTACCATCAGGAAATAATAATCAATCAACTATTGGTTCAGATACAGTTACATCTGTAGCATGGGCTGATTGGTCAAATATATTAGCAGTTGGTAAGAATCACCAATACAAAAAAAAAAAACTTTCTATGATATATGATTAAAAAAGATAAGTTTTCAAATGCGTGATAGACAATAAGACTGTCATTTTCTCTAAGATATCATAGGATAGCACATACTTGGAACTAGTTAGAAAAAAAAAAAATCTCGACCGATTTCAAGTATGAGATAGATTCATACATTGATTTCTTCTTTCATCAAAGTATTTTCTGGTGTTACTAGCAACTTGTAAATTATACTTAAAAGAACATTGAATTTTGTATGACTAAAGATTAAGTCCTATGTTACGAATGGCAGAACTAAGCAAGTCCGTATTTGTTCAACTGTGACGAATGAATTGAAGTAATCTTGTTTTATTTCAAATCAAAAAGAACTGAACCGAAAACTCGAGTTAGATGGATTATTGAGAGTTTTCGCCTTGATTCCAACTGTATACAATACAATATGTGTGTTGGAAATAAGAACCACTAACCACGTATCAACTAAAGAAGATCTAATAAAAATTTTTGAGTTCAAAAGGTTCCGTCGCGTATGCAAGATGCTGCGATTATTTCGAGAATGGAATTAATCATCGATACTCTTGTATCATTCTGAATAGGAATTCATCTTGAAATAATAAAGTAGATATGTCATAGTTATATATTTGTTAATTATTTTTTGTCTAGAATTTAAAGCAAATTAATAAAATCTGAATATTGATTATGTTTTGTTTTGTTTTTGTTAAATTTTAGGTACTCATCGTGGTCATGTTCATATTTATGATGTAACAACACAAAAACGTTTACAATCAATGTGTAAACATACAAGTCGTGTTGGTACATTAGCTTGGAATGATTGGACATTATGTTCTGGTTCACGTGATCGTTCAATAATTGAACATGAAATTCGTCAACAATCAGCTTTACATATATTTCATGGTCATACACAAGAAGTATGTGGTCTTAAATGGTCACCGGATAAATCAATATTAGCTAGTGGTGGTAATGATAATCGTCTATTTCTATGGTCAAAAAGTCAACCATCACAACCATTACATTCATTTAATGATCATTTAGCTGCTGTTAAAGCAATAGCATGGTCACCACATCAACATGGTTTAATGGCATCAGGTGGTGGTACAGCTGATCGACATATACGTTTTCGTTCATCATTAACATGTCAAACATTAAATGTTTGTGATACTGGTTCTCAAGTATGTCAATTAGTATGGTCAAAAAATTCTCCTAATGAACTTGCATCAACACATGGTTATTCACAAAATCAAATTGTTGTTTGGAAATATCCAATTATGCAACCATTAGCAAAATTATTTGGTCATCAACAACGTGTTCTTTATTTAGCTATGAGTCCAGATGGTGAATCAATTGTAACAGGTGCTGGTGATGAAACTCTTCGATTTTGGAATGTATTTGCTAAAGCTAAATGTATAAGAAATCCAGATTCAAAATTAAATGGACTTAATCGAATGCGATAAATTGTTTTGGTTCTTTTTTTTGTTTTTGTTTTTTTTGTTAGTAGTCTTAATTTATCATTTCACTTAATTTATTTGTACTAAGCATTTGTGCTTTTTGTTAATACGCCATATTGCCAGATAATTTTGTTTTTTTGTGTTTTTTCTTCACTTTTTTTTGTGTTTATATTTAATGCAATTTTTCTTTCGTTTTCCGACTTTTGTTAGATAATTTTGTGTGTTTGAGTGAATAGTTGATTTTCAACAAAAGAAAAGAAAATTAACTGACACTTTTTCGTCAGATAGATGAATAAATAATTTTGTTTTTAAGACAATGGATGATCATTCATCACATAATTGTAGCTGTCATTTATCATCAAATATAAACAAAGGTGTTTACGAAACACTAGATGAACTTGATTTTCGTCGTGGTCTTTGGTCTTCTGCACAACAAAACGATATAAATGAACTTCGTGAACGATTAAAAACATCAAATTCTAATACTGTCAATAAATGTGATGCCAGTGGTTATACACCACTACATTATTCTGTTCGTTTTCAACCGGCACATGCTTGTTGTTTATTACTTGAACATGGTGCTAATCCTAATTGTCAAACACGAGCATCAAAATCAACACCCCTTCATCGTGCTATTATATTCAATAATATTGATGCTGTTCGTCATTTACTTGAATATAAAGCAGATCTAACATTAAAAGATATCGATGGACATACACCAATAGAAAAAGCTATGACAATAAATAGTGAAATTGCTAATATTCTTCTTCAATCACAGCAATCATGTTGAACTTATTTTATTTTATTGTTTTCCACATGTGTACCTATACTATTCATGTCAAAATATAATATGCTCCATTGGTTTTTGAATAACTTTTGATAGAAATATTACTGAGACCTGCGACTTTTACCATTCCAGAGAGAGAAGACCTAGAATTATCGAAGTACATCAAAATTTAATTGGTCAATAGTTGACCAATCAGGTGAATTCTTGGTGGAGATTTTCGAAAACAATATTCCGGAGTTACGTCTCGTTCGATCTACGCAAAATCGGTATTATTAATTTGTTCTATTCGAGAGTTATATAACTTTTACTGACACTTTCAATTGCAGTCAATAGACATGTGATCATGTCGAAAAACATCTTGACAGAAGTAGTTTACCATGCCTAGGTAACATGGATGCTGTTTTCAGAATTCCAAAAATATTGAGTTAAAAAATTCAGATCATTTCGAGCCTAAAAACAAATATTACCATTCTATTCAACACAGCGAATCACTCGTGCTTTACTACTTTACTGGATGATCACAAGTAAAATACTGTTTACCAAGGAAACTTCGATATATTTTGATGGTCCCGAGTCTTCCCTCTGCAATGATGAAAATCACAAGACTCTATGATGCTCATATCAATAGTTATTTAAACAATAGTTTGATACATTATATTTTGAAATGGATAGTAGATATGTAATGAAAAAAAAGACTTCTACATTTGTAAAGCGAAAGGAATTTTGAGCGATGTTATTCAATCTGAATTGAATATATTACACGAGTAATAATAAATGTATATTTTGTTTCATTTATAATATGATATTGAAGGTAATTGTATATATGTTTGATTATTCTTAAATGTTGAAAATGAGCTATTATGAATACAGAGTAGATTCTAGAATACGAACTATTATTTGTTGATTTAGATAAATGAGAACAAAAAAAAAATGGATAAGATTGCAAAAGATATTTGCCAAAATGATCTTGTAGTAAAAGTCACATATGCTACTGTTTTCATTGAAAAAATAATGAACTGCAAATGTTATATACAATGTGGCCGAAAAAAAAAAAGGTAAAATCAATAGAAGAGAAAAGGACAAGGCAAGACTCATTTTCATACTTCTTTTTCGTCTGATAATTTACTAATAATAACGAAGAAACAAAAAAAAAAAGTAACTGTACAAAAAAGAAATTCACTTGATGATTTTTTTCAAAAAGAAGTGTTTGAATAGAAGAAACTCGTAATTCGGTGTAGCATTTTTTTTTTCTCATAAAAAAACAATTTTTGGTTTATTCTGTTTGAGATCGATTTGAATTACAAATTAGAATCTCAAAATAAATAGATTATTCTTCAGTTGAATGAATATTTTTCTCTTAATTTATAAAACGTTCCGTTGATGTAAAAATTTTTTTGAAAAAAGATCTCGTCTGTATTTTGATCTTTTATTTCAAAAAACAAAAACCTCTACACATGAAAACATATTTATTGCACTTTTCGATCCTACGACAAACTGATTAAAGACATTAACCTTGATGCCCTTTATTCAAATATATAACCACTTTTTATATGCTCTATACAATATATAAAGATCGACAAACTAATAATAACACGTTGATATATATATATAGTATTCTAACATAAAGTTCATTCATATTAAGATTTTTATTTCAATATTTAAAAATATCATTGTTGTTTTTTTTTTTTTTTAAACAATAGAATGTCGTCAACTTTATTTTCAACATCATTGAATTCTACTATTATAACTAGTACAACAATTACAAGTGAAACTATAAATACTTATGATTATGAAGGTGCAGCTATTTATGTAGCTGTTATATTAATTTGGTATTCAACTGGTTTAGCATTAATGTTATTTCTTCAAGTACGTCCACGTACATTTCAAAGTCAATTTTTACTTGATTATCAAACAAATGATAAATCAATATCATTTTCAGCAAATCCATTTGGAAATTATCATAATATTGAAGCTGATACTGCTAAAAAACGTATTCTTAATGAATTAAAAGATCCAGAAAGACGGCAACGTTTATGGAAAATATATTATTCTTCAGAAGAAAAACAAAATGAACCACATCCACGATATTATGAAACGATTACAGCAGATAATGTAACTATTGGTCGTATTAATAGAAAATTAGCTGATATTCATCGAACAGATGCACGAAATCGAGATGATTCAATACTAACATTATTAGATGCATCTTCAAACGTTAATCGATTTGATGGAACAAAATTTCGTACTAAACGAATTAGTTCATTACGTGGAACAAGTGGTATACCTACAAATAATCGAGAGTTATCTGTTTCAATTCAACCTCAATCTACTGATACACAAATAATTATACCAAATACCGAAGTCAAATCTATTACATATGAAAAACAATCAACATTACCATTGACCAATGGTTCACGTAAACGAACTGATAAATTTTCGAATCGATTTCATGTCGAAAAAGTATCTGAAAATAGTAGCGATAGTTCTACTGTAAAAGAAAATACATCACAATAGAATGACTAAAAATTTTGATGTGCACAACTAAGTATTTGACAAGCTCTAATCAATACTTAATCGTGATTCAGCTAAGGAGACAATTTTGAATTCTATATTAATGAATACATTGATTCAAGAGCTTTATGCAAATATAATGTTTAAAATAAAAATATAAATTACTGAAATATGAAACAAGATGACGTTGCTTTTTTTTTCTACATGAAAATTTTTTGTACCAGAATTCCAAGCGCTTAAAGCAAAGTTTTAAATGGGCATATTATCAGATGATATTATTATCGTTCTTAACAATAGAGACATAAACATAAGAAACATAGTACTTAGAACCTCAAAATCGATCTCTAATAAATGTATTGATTTTACAGTACCGGAAACAATACTCTACTACTATCCTATAACAGGAAATTTTACATATATCAGTCATCAATACTTTAGGATAGTGTTGAGTTTTTCAATATTTGACTCCAGCATGCTTCTTACTATTCAAGCAACTAATTTGTTAAAAAATTTTTCATACAGTGCTGTAGGAGTCGGTGAAACAAGTTTCTAACACACAAAACATTTTGTAATGTACAAGTTTTGGAATTTTAGTTTTCAGTATTGCACTCGAATCGTTAACTAAACTTCAATGATCTATATAAGTCCGGTTTTAATATATTTAGCCATTCATGAGTTATTAATATTTTACTAAATGTTTTCGGCAGATTTTTCACGAAATGTTGAGTTTTTTTTCTGATTTTATGACGAGAAATCTACCTTCTAAACCTATTAAAAGGCCTTGATTTTCAAAAACTTGGCCAATGATCTCAAAACTTCCCAGAAAACTCTAGTATTGAGGAGCTAATGCAGCTTCATCTTCGTCTTTTAAACGGTGAAAATCGCAGATCTCTATCTAGTCTCTATCAAAAATTACCCCTAAAAATACTCACCCGTATTTTAATTTAAAATGAATATTAGTTTATGGGTAATGGTCCAACGAATTATTCGTTGAACAATAGTCCAGTTTTATGCACGCCGGTTACAATAGTCTAGTCAACAAACGGCTTGTTAGCACGCAGTAATGCGTCTTGTACCATAAAATTAGCAGCACCATCAAATAGTTCTCTTCACCATCATGCCTGTTCTACACTTACAACTATCAATATTACATTCCAATATGCCAACCATCGTTAATATCACAGCATCACATTCATCATTAACGATCCATCCAATAGACTCTTCAATATCAATCACTGTTGAAAACAGTGCGTCATTGAATTTTTTTATACGATCATGATAAGTGATGTGCAATACTAATCGAACCCAATTTCATAACGACAGTTCCGTCGACTTCTCCTGAACTTTCTCTAGTTTTACTTTCAATCCGTCTTCAAATAGGTTCGAAAGAATTTCTTCAAGCGATTAAAGATATATACATGGATTTTGTCGATGTAATTCGCTTAAGAAAAGAATCTCAACAACTAGAACAAGCTGTTAAACTTGAATTCAATTCTAGACGACCGCAGATTGAAATATTAGAAACAGAAGGATAGCTTCATTATGCTTATTAGTCCTGAAAAGGATGAAGTTACGCCTGAAGTATGCGATGAAAAATGTTTCGATTTCAAAGAACGTTAATGTTTCAGCATATTAAACTATATCTATCGTAGCAGATCGCATAATTCAAACGATACAAAATACAGTGTTTAAAATCAATTTAAATTATTTTCACCTTGTAATTTATTAAATTATAAATTAAATTAAATTGTTCTATTTCTTGATGATATTTCACGTCGGAAATATATCCTATTTTTTAAAGATGACATTTATCTAAAAGTTACCTGTTATGAAATCTTTTCATTGAAACAAAAAGGTACTGATCTACCAAAATATCCTAATCTTCATAAAAATGCGTCGTTCAAAAAGAATCAAATCTCAAATTATGCCAAAGCAGAACTATACATATATCAAATATTGATCTCGTCTCTAAGCAAATTCGAAACCACACTTTATTGTAAACTGACAAACATCGATTTATGAATGTCATATGGTAACAGTCAATCAAGACAATATAAATTAGATTTAATTAAAACATCACTGGTAAGAATTGAAAAGAATATGCTCAATCGATATATACAAAACAAAGATTGCCTAGTGTATTATCAGAAAAATGAATATACTAATCACATTATTAAAAAAGGCATTAAAGAAGGACAGTCAGACGGTGTACAAAGGACTCAACTTTAATACAATGTCGAGCAAACACATTGCGCAATGGGTAGTTTTTTACTTACTGTTCTTAATAATAGTTTCTATCCTTCATGAACCTTTAAATCATGACATATTCAATGACAACGAAGAACAGCGTTTATGGTGTTCGCTTCGTTATTCTCGCTCGATTCATATATACAATACGATTATCTTATTATTTTATTTTCTTGATCCTTTCTGTATTAATCTCTTCTCTGCTATATTCATTATTTTTTTAGTGGTGTTCGTCGACGAGTAAAAACTCAAAAAAAAACTAACCTATAATCAACATCTACGTCAACAGTTGAGTGAAAACAAAAATCTTATTATAAGTCCTGTAACTCTAGTCATTCTGTCGTTATCTCGCTTGATAATATCGATGTTATTAGAATGCGTGAAAATCTCACATAATTCATGGCTATATCTTGCGGGATACATCGTTTCATTTATTTCATCCATAAGTGTTTTCGTTATATTTGTTCTTCCATCGGAATTTTACAGAACACAATTCAAAAAATCGATCAAGTTTTGGCGAAAACAAATCTTCTTATTATGACATTTCTTTTTTCAAAAACCGTTGAACATTTACAAGCAATGCTAATATCTGAAGACTGCTGTGTACTTTTTTTTTCAAGAAAGGCATCCATGAAAGAATGATCTAACAAAAATGAATGATGTAAAACACGAATCAAATTTTAGAGTTGTTAATCTTTAAAAACTTCACAAATTTGTGTGATATTGTAAATATGAACAAGCTTTCATTCATGAACTATAAACATTACGATTAAAATGCTTATAGTAGTCTACGAATATTTTAGACTAGATAGTTTTTCAAATCTCTTCTGATAAGACATATTCTTATCAATTTAATACATAGCTACTTATTATGCACAGTTTTAGAATTTTTTTGTGATATGCTTCAAGCGTTGGGAATATCCTTCAAATGTATGAAAATCTTTCATCTATGAAATATGTAACCTCCAGATAGAATTTTCTCTTCATTAATAATATCCTCAAAGAGAGATATAAAACTTTAATCTGCCCCATAGTGACAAACTTGAAATTTCAATTCAATTCAACTTTTGTGTTTGACATATATGATGAAAATATTTAATTTTTCAATAAGTCTAGCGCAATATTCTTCTGTTTTGCAAGCACATGTATTCTCGTTTTTTGACGGCAAAATTATTCCATATATATAAACCAACATGATCACCGCAAACTCTATCTGATGAGTATCACTTCTGATGAAAACCAGTAACTTTCATGATGTAAACTAGAGGAGAAAAAATTCGTTCTCTTGAACAACTTGAATACCATGATGGAAATCAAAAATGATTAATAATTTTTTTCCAAAACTAGTCTCCAAACGAAATTTGCACAAAATCATATAGTTTCATAAGTTTTTACTACTCTCGCTTTATGGTTGTGCATATGGAAAAAAACTTCGATGGCAGAAAAGTGAACTTCTGTACTTGAAAAACAAAAGCATCTTGCTGTACATAGCTTAACAAGAAAGCTTAAAAACCTCGTGTATTCGCAGGAAAATCTCGGAAATTTATGTTTACTTACAGAATAATTTTCGAGTCGTCATATTTTGTTCATCAAGATGCAAGCTATTTCAAATATTTGTAACTGTTTCGTATATCATAAACAATTGTGAGAAAATGCAATTTTTAAAGTTTTTTTATCAAAACATTAGCGATTATACATGACTAGTATCAATGGACAGCTCACAAGCACTACTAGCAGTATGAATTACATAGTTCATGTAGGAGGATTCACTGATAGTTTTATGATTTGATTTATTGTTATCGTAATGAATACATTTCTCTTCATATACATCCGATATTTTATTATTGAAAGCAATACATAATTGTCATTTTGATTATTTTTGCACTTTCTCCTGCCATAACAAGCAATTCTCAAAGTTTGCAACTGAATCAAGATCAATTGTATGATTGCAAATCGACTTTCATCACTCTAAAACTGAGGATATAATTCTTAGTGACTTTGATCAAAAGAATCCAAGGTCGATGCATCAACATTGAATCAGTGTAAGGTAACGGCTAATCTTCTTTACTGTTTTTTTGTCACTAAAAGTGTACTTTTCATTCTTGTTCTTAGTTTTTGTTTTCTTTTTAACGAAATTTATAATTTAGATATTTTACTCTGCTGATCTAGACATAGTTTTAAATGCATGATAGCTATATTCATCACTTCTAAAAGTCAACAGAGAAATCTGAAAGACTTGAAAAACCGAAAATTTTAGAAAAAAAAACTCTTATTTTTTTTCTGTGTAAGGGTTCAGAAAAATCCATGTAATATTCTTAGATCTCATCATAAAATCAATAAACTAAAGTGCATTTGAGAGTAGGCATTTTACTCTATGAATAAGTTCTCAATTATAAAATCGATAAATTTGACTTTGAAGCAAACCAATTTTTAATATTTAATTATTCTGTAAGAGTTACGCATGTATTTCCATGTAAATCGAACTTAATCAAAAACAAAATACTGTAAAGAATATTCGATTGATTATATTTTATATTTCCACATTGATATATTTAACCATATGAAAAGAAGCGTATGAGTTTTGTTTATGCTTCAGGCATACGGAAAACTAAAGAAATACTATTGCTTTATATTTTACCCTCAATCATGTCTTTCTATCAATTATACATCATTATATCAAGTTAATTTGTCTATAATATTTATTTTGATAATGTTGATATTAAGAGAAATTAATAGATCCAGTTCAAGCATATGGTATAGTATAACTTGCAATCATTAAAACATAAGTTGAACATCAAAATTAATCTTTGATTGTCAATATTAATTTAATATCATACGATAAAGTGAAGAAGTGTTACTAGTAAAACAAATGATGCTGTAGAGTAGAACTATAATCTGATTTATTCTTGAAGCTGAAAAGAGAATAATTAGTTCTGTCATCTTTTTCTTTTTTGTTCTACTTCTTACCATTATTCAACATTGTTCTTTGTTTATATCTATCAATAATTAATTATATCAAACAACCTTTTTTTTTTAATTGTTTTATTTAAATTATATTTCCGGTTCCTATTTTTTTTTTTCTAACACTTTGCTTTCCTTTCTAAATCCATCATATTTAATTATATAGAAAAGACAACGAAGAAGAAAAGAATCTCATTTTTCACTCGTACTTAATGCAATTCACGAAACGGAACACAGACATACAAATAATAGCGAGCAATAGTAACACCGACACGTTCAGCTAGACATATCTAAAAGCACAAAAGTCGACTGTGAACAGCAATAACAACAACAATAATAGTGACAACAACAGGAATATAGAAGAATAGAAAAAAAAAGTCACCAGATTGGGTGCCTATCAATAATTCTTTCTTCTTTAAACTTCGTGCATATGTTAGAACAAAAGTAGTACTGTGAATAACGAAGGCAAGCAATAAGAATGTGAAAAGAAAAAAAAAAGACTGCAGGAAATACTATTAATTTAAGTACGTGCATTCAAAACAACACCATTAATAGAGAAAGAAATGCAGACAGAGAAATAATTCATCAAGCTTATTCACAGTCTGATTTATTATTACACAAATATGTCGAATTGTTTCTTTCGAATCTTAATTATATTTTATTATTTCGAACAGGTCAAAGCACAATATTATCCATATAAACATTATTCACGACATTCAGTCAATGAACCTATTTATGATAATGAAACAATCGTTGAACATGATGATGATAATGGCATGTGTCATTTGACTGTACGATGTCCTTCTGTACCTACTCTCTGTAAAGTAGATTCAATACTTTTTTTTTCTTTAAATTAATTATAAACTTTCATTGTAGATCCTTACGATCGAGATGGTCGCAACCGTCGTTTTAGTGTTGATAGTTTCTTAGCAATGCATGGACCATCAGGACCACCTGGTATTTCAGGTCCACAAGGCAATCCTGGACCACGAGGTGCTGTTGGATCTCAAGGTATTTATACTCATTAAATCATGAGTATGTATTATCCGTTTATTCTATTTAGGTGATGTAGGTCGATCAAAAGAACCAGTACCTATTGTAGCTTTTGTAGCTTATCTTCAAAAAATGCTCTCAGTTGAATCAAATCGTTCAGAACCTATTATTTTTGAAAAGGTTGATGTTAATGAAGGCAATGGTTATAATCTGACAACAGGTATATTTACAGCTATTTATCGAGGTATTTATAAATTTAGTGTAACAATTATGGCACAAATGGATTCAATTGTAAGTTTAATAAAAATAAATATCATCTTATATTTGTTTATTTAATAAATATTAGGCTACTGTACGTATAGTACATAATGAAAATAATGTACTTGGTATGATTCGATGTGATTGTCGACGTCGTTTTTCACATGTTCGTGCATCTGTTTATGCTGAATTAGATGTTAATGATCATGTCATGGTTGAAGCACTTGGTGATCTTAATGATCCAGGTCAAACAGCTCCACGTAATAATATATATGGTTATACATATACACATTTTAGTGGTGTACTTTTATTTTTAACAGATATTCTATCAATAACTTAAATGTCATTTTGTGTTGTTTTATTTTTATTCTCGACTAGAATGCAAATAACTTTAATAAAAATGAACGATTTTTTTTTTCCTTCTTCTCCTAAGGTTCTCTAAGCATATAAGAAAAATGTCAATTTTGCAATGGATCTAATTCAATCTGTCTATCTCATTCGGGAATCTATGTAATAAGAAAGTCAAGATATGATGATGTCTTTGACATCTTTATAATGGTTTTTTTTTTCATTGGCTTCAATAATATAAATATGAATCTCTGCTGTTGTTGTTGTCGTCATCATTCGAGATCTAATTGAATTTGAGTAAAATAAGTGTCATTTCTCTGGAGAATAAGAATAGAACGAATGATAAATTCTTTTTTTTTTTTTCAAAAAGAACTTCTTGATATATTGATATTAGATTTGATTTATATATAATAGATTTTTCTTCAATGTCAGAACAACAAACATCATTTCTTCTTGTGTGTTTTTCTTATAAAATAATGGAAAATATTCGGTGAGTGTGAATCAGAATAAATACAAAACAAAATCAGATATGCAATTATTATATTCTGTTGATCAGTTAATTCTATATATATATATAAAGGAAAAAAAAAGGCTACTGAATGTATTTTGAAGACATTTTTTTTTATCATATGGTGTATATATATATATATTCTTGTGTGTTATTTTTCTATCCGATAGCGATTGATTGAAGACGAATCAATTTATAATGAAAATTCGATTGTATTTCTAATATTATTCATAATCATTATTGAATCAATGATGTTTGAATTTCTTTCTAATAGAATATATTTTTATCATCATGTTGAAGAGAAAGAACACTCGCTCGTGTACAATAGATAGACTGATTTATGAATATCGAGTTTCCGATTATCTATAGATGTCTAGTCGTAATGTTGAGGTAGAATATTAAAAAAAAAATGACGATATAAATTATTCTACATTCTATGTCCTTTAGTCAATCAATTTTTAATATAGTCATTGACAAGCAATAGTTAACCTTGATGGAAAAAAAGGAAATGACAATAACATTTAGACTTGTCTATATGTTCTTTTATATAGTGGTTCGTCAGTATATATATGTTTATATATTTCTAGATAACAATTCTCGATAAATAGCAGACATCTTATTTTTGATGTTGCAATAATATATTCTTTTCATTGTAAATGCTCTACGTCAATATTGATTATAATCCATGTGGTATTGTTCATATATTTTCATTTATAATTATTTGATATTTTTATTTATTTCATTAATAAAATCAAAACAAATACCATTAATTGGACTTTTTACAAGAGATAATCAACATAATAATAATTATACATCATCATCATTAATTATTGATTATGCAATAAAACATTTAAAAACAATAACAAATCTTCATACTGAACTTGTTATACAACGTCCTGAACAAGATATTCCATGTGATATGGCTATTGGAACAAAATTAATTTTCGATATGATACATCAAAGTCCAAGACCATTAGCTATATTTAGTGGTTCATGTCAAACAGTAGCATCAGCTATTGCTGAAACAGCTGGAGTATATGATATGACTATAGTACGATGTTGATCTTAGTTTAAGATTTATTAACTTTGATTCTTGTTTTTTTTTTTTTGTGTATTTTAAATAGGTAATCTATTCTGACACAAGTTCTCTTTTTACTGCTAGAGAAAAATATCCATCATTAATACGAACTGTACCAGGTGATTCTCAACATAATATAGGTATATAGAATTAATCAGTAAAAAGAAAAAATACAATTAAAATTTCTTTTTTGAAAATATTAGCTCGAAAATTATTATTGAGAAAATATAATTGGCGTCGATTTGGAATATTATATCAATATGAACGACAATATACGATGGTAAATTAAGCAAAAAAGAATAATTTACTTTTTCGAAAAATTTTTTTTTTTTATTGTAGCCTGTAACACGATTCAATGATCTTTTGCAAGATGAAAATGATTGGGAAAATGCTCTATCGAAGGGTATATCATTTAATGATTTGGATGAAACACAAGGTAATCGAACAAGAAATTCATTAAAAGATGCATTTGATGAATTACAAGTAAGTTTATGATAATTAAAAATTGTTAAAAATAACTTTGACAAATACTAAATTGTTAATATAGATTCTTTTATTAGAAAAAAAAAGCAAAACAGGAATACGCTGTCGGAGAAAATTTCCTTAACAAAAAGTTTTCCGGAAGTTCCATAAAATGTTGAAGTATTGCCTTTGTTTTCAATACTGCTATGAGGCACTCAATGAGCATATAATTAATCATCTATTATATTCACATAATAGATCATTTGTTTAAACAATATCAATCTATATATTTCTTTTCTGAGGAAAAGAAAAACATGCATAAATCATATACGTCATTATGTAACATAAAAACTTTTTTTCTGTTTCATATTTTCTCAAACAAAAAAAAAAAATCTTTGAAATTGCGGGGAGGAATTACTAACTGTTGAAGCTTGGTTTCTTCTATATGAAACTATTACACAAGATGTCAGAAAGTGAATCCCTGTGGAGTTAATCATCAGCTATTTTTATCTCCGCATCTCATGAGCGACCAGACTAGTGTTTATGTGATTTGATAGCATGTGTCAAAAAGCTTCAAAATGTTATATAAATATTGAAGAAATCCTAAGGATAATATTTTCGAAATAATATTTTGAGCCTTTTCTTTTTACTCGTATTCAGTAGGCTTCAATAGGACAACGAAGATTTGATTGAAAACTGGTCTCCCTCAAGGTTGGATCAAAAAATGAATTTTATGAAAAACTTTGTTTTTATTGTTTATTCATTTGCTATTTGAACTTCTACTATTGTTTTATAACCTTAGAACTTGATTATCACTGTTATAATAATTTTTTGATGAAAATAAAAATTTGTGAAAATATATGTAGGTCCACACAGTTTAGGATGCTGAGTCAGAATATCATATTAACTTTCACTCAAATCTCAATTTGCTTATCGAAATCTATTGAATATTAGTAACAAAGGACTCAAAATTTTATGACATGGATAGATAAAAAGAACTAATTATCATCAACAGTCGAGTCCAATGTACATGTAAGAACCATTGATTATTTCAATCGACCTGTGCACAACATAAAAAAGTGCTATATAACTGATTCTACGAGAATTTATTTTCTCATACTTTGTGTTATAGCACGAGGAAACCTCTACAAGTATCAAATCGTTTCTTCGACGAAACGATATGTATTGAATGAGTATCAAGTTATTAATCTAGAAGAATTTAACATAAATCAATATTTTCTAAGTATTTTCTTTTTTATTCTAATTCTTCTAGCGAAATAACATTCGAATAATTCTTGGTAATTTTAATTCAACAATGGCTATTCGAATATTTTGTGAAGTAAATAAGTAAATGTTTATATTACAATTCTATAAATATTATTTAGGCATTTCGTTATAATTTATTTGGTTCACGTTTTCAATGGATTATTGTTGGTTATTATGAATCGGAATGGTGGTTAAATAATCCTGGTCCTTGTAATACATCAGAAATTTTACGTGCACTTAATGGTACACTTCAAACTCGTGTTGCTAAATTAGGTTATTATGGTAATACACGAACAATAGCTGATTTAGTTTGTATATATTATTTTTTAAATTCTCTTTTTTCACATGTGTGTTTTTTTAAAAAAAAAAAAAAAAAAAAATTTTCAGACACCATATCAATTTAATTTTGATTTATCAATACTTAAAACATCAAATTATTTTGTTGGTTATGCATTTGATGCAATATTAACATTAACATCTGCATTTGAAAAATTAAAAAATTGTCCAAATGAATTTCATATTGATTCTATATGGCGTCAATCATGTTGGCGTCATGAATTAATTAATATAATTAAAACAATTGATATTGAAGGTGTTACTGGACGTATACGTTTTAATAATGGTGATCGTATTGGTGAAATTGTTATCGAACAAATTTTAGGTATAACAGAATAAATTTTATCTTTTTTTGCAACTTTTCACATAGTTTATCATAGTTACAAATCAACAATAGTTGATACTGTTCAGTTATTTGTTGCATTACCAACAAATCAATCAAAATATATTCTTTTACCAGCAAGAAATGAACGAAATATAACTTGGCATGGTAAAAAAAAAAAACTATTAGTGAAATTTTCTTTTGAAAATCTTTTTAATTTTCAAACTAATATAGGTTATGGACCACCAAATGATCGTATAAAACGTATTGAACGTGATCAACGAATATCTATATTAACATATACAATAATGGCTAGTATTAGTGGTATAGGAATTCTTTTAGCCATAGGATTTTTTGTATTTAATATTATTTTTCGTACACATAGGTAAAGTAAAATCGAATAATAAATATTCAATATTTTCATTTTTTTTTTTCATTAATAGATTTATTCGAATGTCAAGTCCACAAATAAATAATTTAATTATAGCTGGTTGTATTCTTTCATATACAAGTGTTCTTTTAATGGGTATTGATTCAACTTTATTAGGAAAAAGAAGTTCAGAATCAGCAATGAATTTTATTTGTGCAGTAAGATTTATTGATTATTTTTAGATATTAATTTATTTTTATTTTAAATAAAGGCTCGTGTTTGGACTTTATCAATTGGTTTTACTATATCATTTGGAGCTATATTTAGTAAAACATGGCGTGTTCATACAATATTTACTAAAATTCATGCATCAAAACGAGTAAATAATAGAATAAATTAAGTTTAAAATAAACTAATAGTTTGTTTATTTTATTTTTAAGGCAATTAAAGATTATCGTTTATTTATATCAATTGGAATACTTTTTGCTATTGATATGGCTTTATTAACATCATGGCAAATTGTTGATCCATTAAAAATTTTTAAAGATATTAGTCAAACACAAGTATAGAAAATTTTTAAATAAAAAACTAAAGAATTCTTGATTATTATTTTATATAAATATAGACTAAAGATGAAGATGTTGTTATTTTATGGATTTATGAAGAATGTCGATCTAATCGTCGACCAATATGGATTACAATGTTATCAATTTATAAAGGTGTATTAATGGTAAGTCATATCGAAGTGAACAAATAATTTCCACTGACTGTTTGCTTAAAAATGATTTGATATCAATAGAAAACGATTCGATTAGACATCCATAAAATTCGAACTTCAGTTTCATGCTCGGGAATATTTAGCCCACGACTAGTACTTTTTTCTATCATCTCTTTTGAATTATCTTCTAGTTGGTGTTTGATCAGATGAACTGTTTAAAGCCATAGAATCTTTAGTTTCAATCATTAAGATAATATGAAATGAGTCTAAAATGATCTATTCATCGTACATGACATAAAAATTAAACTTTCTATTGATTTGATTTTTACAAAAAATTTTCGTTGTATTTGTATCAAGCAAAGCCTAAAAACATATTCATATTCATAAGATATTTATAATAAATAGAACGAAGAAAGACGTTTTAATTTTAAGTGCTTTTCATGAATAACAGTTTCTTAAAATCTCGTATTTATTATTATTTTTTTTTATTAAATAAGGTTGTTGGATCACATTTTGCATGGGCAACACGAAATGTTCGTATAACTGCATTAAATGATTCGGCTTATGTTGGTATGAGTCTTTACAATGTTGTTTTATTAAGTATAACAACAGCTGTTGTTGGTTATTTTTTACGTGATCAACATGAACGTAATTATATAATAACATCTGTATTTATTTTACTTTGTGTTACAATAACATTATGTCTTGTATTTGTACCAAAAGTTCTTGAAGTAGCAAAAGATCCACGTTCAAGAGCTAAACCTCAACGTGCATTTTTTTCAAGTATGAAACATCGTTTATCAAGAGATAAACGACTTATAAAACAACAACCAAAATTATCCATTAAATATTTAACAAGTCAAAATGAAATGTTACGATTAAATGCAACAAGGGTTAGAATTTTTATCATATTGATATTTTGAAGAAAAGGAACTAGTGCTTATACTTTCTCTGTTCATTTTTGTTTTGATTGTGTTTGTTTTCAGAACATGAAACGACTATATTGAAAGTTGGATATTTTTAGTCTTAGGAAAAAAAGAAGAAATTATAAATAATTACCTTATTAACGAGTACAAGTTCGATATGGTAATTCAGACCATAAAATATCTCCATCTAAAATTCTCGATGTATTCTGTCTTAGTTTTGTTATTTGTAAATTCTATCAAATGCCCTCTCCTCTACGTGTAAAACTTCATTGAAAGCCTTTTTTTCTGATCAATGATAGAGGTTTCGATTAGTTATGTTTTAGATATTTAACATGGAAGTAATTCTGCTCTAAAAATAATGATTTCTTGTAGTAATACTAAATATAGTCAAAGTCTCGTTATACTATCTAACGAATGGTTATAACTCATATAAGGGGTACCAACCGTTTTTGATTGAATTTTTCAAAAGAGAGCTGATACCTATCGATTAGGTCTATAAGGACGACTTTGTGAGACTAGCAAAAATCTACAATGGTTCGTTCCTATGAGCTTCTGGAGTCGAGTTTGGATCGTTTTATCCAATTTTTGACCACGCTTGATATATTTACTAGAAAACCAAGTAATCGAATTAGGCCTGAAATATTGCGCGTAGATAGGTCTAATGACCTTCAGAATATTCTCTTGTTGAGGTATTGAATTTTCAAGGAAACTCAATTTTTGTGACAAGCGAATATTTCTGGGAAATTTGATATTTGAAACATTGAACATTCTTTTCTTCCGAAACTTTTAGTATATTCTACAAGTCATCATTCAATCTATAGGCGAAACTCTATTTTCTTTTATTTTTCAGTATATCTAAAGCTACATCGAAAGTTCAGTAAAAGAATCCTAATTCACACAAGAAAACCTCTACAGATGTCAAATCGCTTTTCGAACGAGACGATAGATAATAGAGGTCTTTATTCTTGAGATGGATTTTTCAACAAAACAAAAAAATGTGAGATTGTTCAACTAGTGTTTCCTTTCAGGAAATGTAAAGCTACTTTTACATGTGAGAGCCTTTCGAATATCTCAAGAAAGAATGCTCGAAAAAAGCAAGCCATTCTAGATTTTTCTATCAATCATTAGCACTTATCAAATAAACGTCGCTTTGATTGAAGAGCGATTTGATATATCGAGAGATTTACTCGTCAACTCCAAAAGTCCAAGAAGAAGAATTTTTTTTTAGACACTTTCTTGTCTTACCAATAACTCTTTGTAAATGTAATATGAGCTCGAATGGTGTGTGTGAGTTCGTGTAGCTTCCTGGTAAGAATTTTTTTTCTTGTTGCTTTGTGTTTACAAGTAGGAATAGTCTCTTTTATTATTGGTAACAGTTAGAGAAAATATCTATTCTCCATAGGAAAATCAAAATATCAATATTGTTTTTGTTTTGTCTTTTTTTTTTTACTTTAGTGTGATGAATTAATTAATAGACTTTCATCTGCAGTAGCAGATCCACATTATAAAGCGTATCGATATGAAATATATTTACGTATGTTAAAGATTGAAAAAAAAACAATTAATGAATTAAGTTAATGATCTTTTCTTATTTTAGCAATATCAACATGTATTAATGATGAAATAAAGCGTACTCTTGAATCCAATTGGTTATTTGAAGATGAAAATAAATTATTAATATAACGAAAAATAAAAACTAACTAATTTATTTGTAATTTATTAGTTGTTGCTTGTAATTACCGTTTTTTTTTGTTCTGTAAAAGTATAATAATTATAAAAAAAAAGAAACAACGAAGTTCCAGAATTTAAATGAATATACTCTATCATGACAAATCATATCAATTCTTTTTTTATGTTTTCATCAATCGTTCCAAGTAATTTTCAGGTACAATATTTCATCAATTATTCTACAAGTTTCTTCTTTCTTTCCTTGATATTTCTCTTTTTTTTCTCCTCTTAGAGTTTTTTTTTTTCTTGGTCAATAATTATCGATCACTAGTAGATCTGTTGATATTACCGTTCTTTCTATATCCAATAGAGAAGGAATCAAAATGTATATTTATCAGGTTGCTTGAGAAAACGATAGAGAATGAGAAAAGGAACGTTAGTACTATTATTATGCTAAAAGAAAAAAAAACGAGACGAGTGCGGTTACAACATGCGCCGGCTATGGCCATCATCACTAAGAACAACAAGAAAATACATAATAAAAAAAAGAAAGACGTTTCCAGCAATTCTCGTCTATCCTATAGCTTTTTTTTTTCTACTCTTTCGAAGGCCAGCACAACGACGTATTAGTATATAAACAACAAATTTGTTGCCTTCATTAGCAAAACAAGATGTATGGTAATTCGATCTTGCTAACTTTTATTTCGCTTATTGTATTGATTAATGGACAATATGATAATAAAAAGGATTTCCTTCAAGGTATTAAAATAAAACAGAAAAAAAAAAAAGAATCTTTTGATTATTTATTTCGTTTTTTTTTGTTATTGACATAGACATAAATCAACCAGTTCGAATTTCAAAATCATCATTTGATGCACAATTCAATCGTGGACGATGTCCTGATCGTTTTTATCAAATAGGTAATGAATGTTTATATTTTGGTACTGATGGTAAAAAATATTCATGGAATCAAATACAAAATATATGTGCAAAACGAATAGTTCGTTTATTAAAACAACCAAAAAAATTTGTAAATAGTGAAGTTAATATAAAACCAAAAAATGGTTTACGACAATTAATATTAAATACACCAGAAAAAACAAAAATTTTAGAATATCTTCATCGAGAATATGAAGAATTAAATTTTGCTATACGTCTTCCATCGGATTATAATACATTACAACGATGTCATGATGGAAAAGAAGATAATTGGCCACAATATTGTATTAATCAAGATAGTTCTAATGGTACATGTTTTGAAACAAGTGTACTTGCTTCACAACGTATTTGTTTACATCAAATAGTTTGTGATATACGTTCTGTAAGATTAGCATGTGAATTTACATTACCAGGTTTGTTATTTTGAAAGAAAATTGATAGATAGTTTAAGTTTACAATTTATTTAGGAAGTTCGGAATTGAGTGAATCAAAATTTCGTAATTGTCCAAAAAGTCATGGTCTTCGTCATCGTTTACCTATATGGGCTTGGCTTTTAGTAGTTGTTGGTGCTATGTTATTATTACTTCTTATTCTTGGTGGTGTCTTAACATTTATTCGTAGTTCAAAAAAAGAATTACCTCAAGTAAGAAAATCAGTATCAGAAACTCTTCGTACGGATAATACAGAAGGTATTAATTTTAATTTTATAAATCAAAAAAAAAAAAAATCATACTACTTTCATTTATTTTCTAATTTTAGCTATTAATGTCAGAACAAGTCGTCAAGGTTCTACTACTGAA
Source organism: Rotaria sp. Silwood1 (assembly GCA_905250075.1). Taxonomy (NCBI): domain Eukaryota; kingdom Metazoa; phylum Rotifera; class Eurotatoria; order Philodinida; family Philodinidae; genus Rotaria; species Rotaria sp. Silwood1. The sequence continues at coordinate 284,467 of CAJNOP010000150.1, read as the reverse complement.
CCGGTATAAATTTTTATTTTTGTTCGCATTTGAAATATGATAATATTTGTTATTTAGATGCTTGTTCGAACTAGTATATCTAATACTGCCTATCTAGAGCCACAATCATTAAAACGTGTGATTCCTTTGACAACAAAAACAACAACAACACTAACAGTAGGACAAGATAGTACATCTCCATCTGTTTAATTAAAATATTTTTAAACTCTGTATGTTTTTTTTTTCTTCATGTGCGATGTTCTGCCGTCCTATGAACGTCGGTTTATTTTTCTTGTCTTTTTTATATATATATATGTATTTTTTCATTATAAAAAAGAAACACAAACAAACAAAAACAACGATCTGTTATGCATGTGTCTGTATGTGTATGTAAATGAATGGAAATATTTTTATTAATTAATCTACGTCAGTAATTGTTGATAAAGGTACTGAAGGTGCTTTCTTAGAAATTTGTTGGACGGTTGTTGGTGATGATGTTTGTTCATTTGATGATGTTTTTTTTAATGAACGTTCAAGTAAATAAGCATCCGATGGTTCTAAACGTCGATAATATTCAACTGCTGTTGAAATAATTTGAAAACCAAATTTTTTATAAAATGATAAAGCTGTTTCATTATTAACTTGAACATGTCTATTATAATCAAAACAAAACAAAAGAAAATGATAAAATTATATAGAATATTATTATTTTATATACATACAAATAGATACTGTCAATATTTCCTTCACGTTCACAAACTTTAAATACATGTTCAAGCATTAATGTACCTAATTATATTGCAACAAAAAAACAAAAAAAAATTAATAAATAATAAATGACATTAATCTATTCATTAATATTACCTAAGCCAAGTTCACGATATTTTGCAAGAACACCTAATGTCATTATATATAATCGTCGACGATTTTCTGATAGATCAATACGACAACATACGGCACCAACAACAATATCATTGCAATAAGCTATAGAAATTTTAATTTTTTGTAAATAATTCATCAAAATTATTTTTATAGCATATTTATTTAATTTCACTATAATTTACTCATATATGTGATTTTATCATGAGACAAGCATACGAGGGAAACATCTTTAATATCCTACATATATGCTATTATCTTAAGATATAAATAATGTTATTCTGTCAGATTCTCAACTAATATTCATATATATATTGATTGCTTAAATCGATCATTAATCTATACAAATAAAATAAGACAAAAGTCTCTATCAAGGTTAACTTGGCCTCCGCGAAAACAAGAAAGACAATGTCGTCAAAATAATGAAAATTAATATTCTTGTACTAGAAGATACTCGAAATTTTATGTTCATAAAGAAAAAAAAAATTACAGCTCACCGAATGATGATGAGAAGTGTATTATCTAGATTTTCTTTTCCCGGAGAGTCAATTAGACTTTCGAAAGGGGGGGTACCACCCTCTCGGCCTTCATGCTGAATAAAACACTGATAATGAAAACAAGAAAAGAAAGATATCGAAAAACAACGTGATCGACACATATCATAACAATCCGCCATTTGTTCCTTATTTCTGATGATTATTTATGAATCATAATTACTATTTTCATAACGGCGCGTAATGCTTGGGGTTGATAAGTATAGATCGAGGCAACTTATAGTAGATTTTTACAGCACATTGTCGAGCAAATCTACGATGTCTATTTATACTTTGTTTTTTTCTTGATGGAGCCATTCAGGATTCTTTATAGGTCCTAACTCTATAGTTTAATCTTTTTTTTTTTTTAGCTTGAAGTATGTCAAGATGCGGAGCTCTTTTTTTTACTCTTATGTTCCACTTAAAAAGTAAACGTTTTAATAAAAAGGAAATGTGCCATGCCTTGTATCTTGACATGCTCCATTAACCAAAAAAGATGTTCAATTAAAATGGGTTCTTAAGGTAGGAGATCGCCTTAATAGTACTCTCGTCTTTTCTGACCATTTTCCATCTAATTTTATCCAATAGGATTAAAAGGTAACTGAACAAATGCCTATAGGCAAAGCTTTAGAGCGAAATTCGTTTGTCCTTTTTTTTTAATAATTATTATACCAAAGATAAAAAATTCACTATAATGATCATATATTCATAATGGCAGCACATGGGAAGGTTTTCTTCGAGATATCCTCTAGTCTCAATAGGTCCTATGTCAGAGAATTCTCAGTCAAATCGAACAGTTAGATAAGGATCGTAAGCAACCAGGATATGATCTCATTACTGATTATGATTTTCTTTAAAAAGAATTAAATCTTTTAATATACCTAGTTTGCATAATTCACCAGCACCTAATAAATCTTTATAAAATTTTTCATTATAAGCAACTGGAAAAACATCCCGATTGAGTACTTTAAGTTGTTTTAAATTATGTTGTGTTAAATCGCCTAATTCAATACTGACACGTTTAACTCTGAACAAAAAAAACCCACCAGATAATTAATTTGTTTAAATAAATAGAAATTAAAAAGACAAACTAACATTCGTTTTGTTCGATTTTCTTTTGATTCACTATTAGTAATATTATTATTCATTGTAACAGTATTTGTCATATCTAGAACAAGAAAAAAAAAACAATGTCAACAGATTTTTTGTTTTTTAATGTTTATAAAAAAATTCTTTTTTTGTTTTAATTGTTTTTAAAATATTTATTTAAAGTCTTAAATTTTCCATTTCTTCTATTAATTCATTTTCACGTTTTATTTTTTCTAATTGATCAACTTCAAGTTTATCACCATTTGCTAATCGTTCTTTAAGACCTTTAATTTGTTGTAATTTCTAAATATTTATTCAATTAAATAAAAAAAAAAGAAAAAGAAATAGTAAACCATCATCATCATCATCAAAAAACAAACATACTTTATGGATTTGTTTAATTTTTTTATCCTTTTCAAGATCACCGGTAAATAATTCTTCAACACCACCAGGTTTCGGTACACGTGGTGATTGTGGTGTTGCTGGTTTTGCTGGTACGTCTTCATGTAATTTAGGAACTTGTCGAGTTGTTTGTCGAAGATGTGGAGGTCTATAAGCAGCTGCTGCTTTCGCTAGTGAAATAGAAAACAAAAAAAAAAGATTTAAGATAGGATATGATACTTTTTTTTCTAACGAATAGTACGAAAGTTTTGAACAATTACAAGATGACTAGCAGAATTTGATGCTCTTTCAGCCAGAAAAAATGGTGAGACTATATTTAATAAAGCAAGCTAAGAACTAAAAGTCTAACAACAAACTTCAAGAAATAGTAGAGTTAATTTTGTAAATGTGGGAATAATGGCATTACATCGAAAATTTTGTGTACTCAGACTTTTTTTAGAAAATTTTGAATCTAATTTGAGATTTTAAAATTGTTTCTAGTCATTTTAACCGATCGAATATAATGAAGGACTATTTTGTTTTAGAATATTTTCAGATAATTCGTTATATTACGTTTTCCTGGTGCAGAACCATCTTCAGCTTTAATTGCTGGTCGTTGACCACGAGCATATGTTCCCGGTTGCCATAAAACTTGCCATAATTCTTGATTTTCACCTGTTTTATATTCATAAACAAGTTCACCAGTTAAACGCCAAACTTTAAAACTAAAATAAATAAAAAAAAACATAATGTCTAGACTATTATGATTTATTCTTAAGAGAGAACAAATTCAACTATAATTCGTCGCTTGAACTCTCACTAATATTGATGATTAAAACATTGTTGACTCATGATTAAGTTTTTATTAGAACATCAAATAATGGAATTTCAACTTGAAATTCAATCGATAGATAGATCTAATGACTCTTAGCGCATACCCCTTTGTTAAGATATTGATTTTTCAATAAACAGTCATTTTGTTACAAAAAAGTGAGTTTACTTGGAAATTCAATACCGCCGTGAAGGAATATTCTACAAGTCATTAGATCTATCTGAAAAAAAGAGTCATAACTCGGCTTCAGAGGCCCATGGGCACAAAACCTATTTCAGTTTTTTTTTCTATTCTTTCCGAAACTTTCTTCTAGCTTTAATATGAACTCAAACAGCAAATTACAGTTCTGTTGGTTAGTATTTTTACCCATTTTTTACTCGTAAACGTGGTGCTGTAGTTGCTGTAATAAAATGAAAATTATCATAACACCATTGAAAATGTGTTGTATCAAGTGCTTCAATTTGTGATATACGTTTACGATCTTTCATATTCCTTAAAAAAAATTAAAAGAAAAAAAATATATATACATATATTTCAATAGATTTAATTATAACATACCAAATTTCAATATTTCCTGCAACATTTCCAAAACCACAAAGAGCAATATGTAAACCATCAAAACTATAATATGCAGCATTTTTTGCTCCTGAACTAAGTTCCCATGCAATATCACATTTAGAATTAAATATTGTTGCTTTTGATGGCATAACTAACATATAAAATACATGAAAAATAATTTATTCTATTAAAAATATTAAACATACATCCATAAACAACACAAAATTCATCAGCAATCGGTGACCATTCTATACTATAAATTGGGCCTGCTTTACCTATTTAAAACAAAAAGAACATCATATTCATTATTTAAAATATGAATATCAATTAATTAATTACTTAATTGAACATTACTACTATCACCATTTCGATTAAGATGTTGAAGCATTGTATCACCATAATAACTATTTTCCGACATATCTGAACTGCAAAGTACAAGTAATGCTGTTCCTAAAAACAATGAAATTTGTTTTTGTTTTATCAAACAAAAAGAAAATCTATATTAACCTTTATGATTCCATTTCATATTAACATGATCAAAATTATAAAAACTTTTGCTTGCAATAGTTGCTTTTAAATTTGGATATGTAAATAATCGAACAGAATCCGGTATACCCTATATAAAATAATATTACCATAAAGATAACATAAACATCTATTCGTCATTACCTTTTTACCTTTGATATAACTAGCTATTGTATATGGTGCATTACTCTTACCCAAACTAAACATTTGTAAGCCATCAATACTTAATCGATTAGCGTAACGTTCTTTAGTGGAATAAAAAGACAGAAAAAATTTTAAAAATAAACATGTTTTAAAGAGCAGCCATAAGAATTTACCGAAATTCGGTACTTCATAAAACCATACTTGATTTGTTTGCATACGGCCAAATATAGCTTCATCATTGGACCAAATCGGTGCCCTAAAAGAATATTTACAATATGCATTTTTCGAATAGCAGACGGACATATAACTTTCATTTGCTAGGGAAAACCTAGTCGTACGCGTATTATTTCACAAAGTTTCTCGATTAATTGTACAAGTTACACGTACTTCTTCGTGAAGGTTGATCATGTCGTTTTTTTGATCTCGTAAAGAAGTATAGGTCTGCTATGAACAATTGATCGGATAACGTTGTGAAATATTATTTTGTAATTTTATTGAGTATTACCATTAGACGTTTTTTTTTAGGGCTGAAAAGTGGTCTTAGGCACCTATTTCTACACTTCGAAGCTCATCCAACATATGTTTCTAATTAATCGTATTCAAAATGTTCTTTCTCAAAAATTAAATTAGAAAGTTTCTTTGATAATCAGTATCATATGTTATACAGATTCAGATAATCTACTAAGTGTGTCTCTCATTATAATTCCTAACAAAATATTTTACACCATTAGATAGAATAACAAGCCTCAAATCATGTTTATCATTATTTGAATCGATCAGAAGGATGACTTTTGTTTTTTTTTACATAATGTATGCTTGGATGCACACTGTGTCCTTTTCTACAATAAAATATTCTAAATCTTTTTGTATGGGTAAAATTTTTATAATATGACTTTTGAAAATATAATCAGAAAAGAATTAAATGATTTATCTCATTGATTATTTAATGACTATATAGATTTTTTATTTTTCATATTCTTACCATTCATTTTGTTTTTTTTGTATATAAGATGCCATTAATTCTCCATTAATTGATTTATAAATATATAAATTTGGTTTTTCATCTTCACCAGCTACAGCTATTTGTACAAAAAAAATAATTTTATTGTTTTTTTTTTTTTCTTAAAATTTTTATCTTACTTTACATACTCGTAAATGGTTCAAATAATAATAAATATGTATCTTGTGGACTATATTCTATAGCATTTATTCTTCGTTTTGGTAATTCATATAAAATTTGACGTGTATTACAACAATAAACTTGAATACTAAATAAGAAAAAGTATGAAGATAAAAATTTTCAAATAGTTTTCATTTTTTGTTCTCGAAACACACTTGTCTTTATTAGCAATAATAAATTGATGACCACTTCGACTAAAACATGTTAAACGACAATTTTCAACATCAAAAACTGCAACTTTGCTAATATCAGCTTCATCAGCTGGACTTGTTACTAATTGAACAGCACCTGGGCCACGAACTAAAACGAAGAAAATAATTATTTTCTTTATTTTATACAACTCAAATAAATCTACCTGATAATAACGGTACTGAACATGTATTTGATACAGCACAAGCCATATGAGACTCTTCTTTCTTTTTTTTTTTTTTAATTTCTATCAAATAAATAAATATTTTTTCTTTTGTTTTGTTTTGTTTTATCAAACTAATGACATCTATGTTACGAATAAACCAATAAAAAATCATATGACGATCAATTTTAAAAATAAACACAATACACGAACATAGATACATATATACACATATATTTCTCTTCTAACTATGTCGATTACATTTAAAAAAAAAGTATCATCAACATCAAATACTCGTTTACCATTAGGTACACATTTAAATTCAAATGGAACATTATTATTAACATCATCTGGTATATCATCCCTGGATACATTTATAGGTGAAGGTTTACCTATTGGTTCACTTGTACTTATATATGAAGATAAATATTCAAATATATCAGATTCTATTTTACGTTGTTATCTATCTGAAGGTATTTATAATAAACATGATTTATGTATATCAACATTAAGAACTGATCTAATAGAAAATTTACCAACAAAAGAAGAAGAATATCAAATATTAGATAATGATATAAATAATGATAATGATAAAATGAAAATAGCATGGCGTTATGAAAATCTTTCAACAATTAATTCATCATCAATAAAAAATATTCATTATGATTTACAAAGTAACAAACCAATATCAAATGAATTAATTGAAAAAATTAATATTCATAAATTAACATGGAATAATTATATAGAAGAAACTCATAGATTAATATCATATAGAAATTATTTATTAAAATATCTTCATAAAATTTTAACAACAAATTATTCATCACAATCTATTGATAAACATATTCTTCGTATTTGTATACAATCATTATCATTATCATTATTTGATCATGATAATAAAAATCATTTTGATGAATTATTTTCATTTTTATATTATCTTCGAATATTATTACGTACATCATTAGCAACATGTATAATAACATTAAATGAAAAATCAAAATTATTTGAAACATTAGCTGATATTATATTTGAATTAAAATTATCAAATATTAATCATAATGATTATATTGGTTTTTGTCAATTAATTAAATTACCACGTTTAAATACAATTCAATCATTTATTCCTGATACATGGGATATTGGTATAAAATTAATAAAACATCGAAAAAATCTTATTTTTGAAAAATATTCTATACCACCTGATCTAAGTCAAGATGCAAGTCGTGATGAAAAAAATAAAACATCATTATCATGTGCATCATCAACACATTTAGATTTTTAAAAATATTTGTTTCAAAAAAAAATCTTATATTTTTTTTATTCTAGATTGAAAAATTTCTTTTTTTTTTCTATGTCCTAATGGATGAAGAAGAAGATGATACATCATCATTTCGTACACATTTATTCGATTTGTCTATTAAACGATCGAATAGTTCACCTGCTCTTCCATCACTTGTTACTACTATTGAGTATGATTATAGTTTTTAATTTATTTTAATATTTATTTATTATTAATTTTTAGAAATGATATGCAATTTGATGAAACAGATTTTTGTGATTCAAAATTACGTCGACATAGTTCATCATTTGTAAGTTAAAATTCATTCTAAAATCTTTTTATTTTTCTATACATTATAAAAATTTATGTAAGTTAAATCATACTAAAATTGAAAGTATTTAAATGTAGTAGCATAATTAAAAAAAGTAAAACTATAAAAACTCTTTTTTTTTTTTTCATTGATTAATGATGTCTTTAATTTATTAGCATAAAGTTTCATATGTTTAAAGTAAAATAATTCATTAGAGAAAAAAAAAAAACTCTATTTGAAAATTTTAATTTAGAGTTCTCATCAATCTCGTCTTAGTCGATTTGCTCATATAATGAAAAATGAATTAACTAATCCAATTGTTGATGAAGCTTCACAAGAACGGTATATTATTATTGAAATGAAAATAAAATTTATTTTAAAAATATTTTCTAGTGATTTACATGATAATATGAAAATGTCGATATCATTTACTGATTTAGCAGTTGGAGTAAGTTTTTCAAAAAAGAAATTATTAAACAATATATATATATATATATTTTTAGGATGAACAACAGCCTCAACAATCAGCTCATTTAATAGATAGTCGTCGATCATCAGTAAATAGTTCAGATTCATCGAATCTCTGTTATTCATCTTCACCAAGTCCATCAACTCCTGCTCGACCTTGTGCTGTTGTTAGTAATCAAAGAGTAAGTATAATAATTGCAAGAAAAAAACCAAAATTTTATTCTTTTTATTTTGTTAGCAATGTTATAGTCCAGCTCTACAGCAACAAGTTGCACCATTTCAATGTTATTTAGCTTCTCCACCTAGTCGTTCACAAAGTCCTATTGGAATGATTACAAATACAAATACAAATAATACTAATAATAATAATAATACTAATAATAATAATTCATCAAGTAAACTTACATCTTTTCCACCTAATCTTAAACGAAAACGTAAGTATATTGAATTTTTTCTTTTTTATGTTTTCTATTGATTTTCATTTTCTAGAAACTGATGATTCAACAACAACTGGATTAAGTAATAAAAAGACTCGAATAGGTAGTGATAATGAATCACTATTTGGATCAACTAATTCACCGTAAGTATTTACAATTTTTTTTAAAGTTTTATATATTAACTGTTCGAAATCAAATCTGTCGATCTATGAGAAGCTATACCTGTTACGGACTGCAATCTATGCAAAAATTTCAAGTCGAAATTTGAAAATTAGAGGAAATTACAGAATTTATTAAAACAACAGTATATCCGAAAGAATAAAAGAAAATTTGTTTATCCTTAAGTCCTTGTATATTGTAAATAAGTGATGATGTATCGTATAAGACTATTAGTCAGGAAAATTTATCGTACTTTTCGGTTTGTGGTATAGGGTGTGTCCGATAGATTCATTTATCTTGTTTACTAGTATCTTATCTTAACTAAAACAACCTATCATCAATATATATGATAGATTATTATTAGACATTAGTCTTTTTATAGATAACGTATAATTTATTACAACAATATTGAAAAAATCATTCGAGTGTTTTTTTTTTGAATTTCCTACTTTCAACTTTAGATTTTACGTCTAGATTGAATATTTTCTGTGTGATTTAGATTCACACTTTTAAGCTGATCAGTTTCCGTTCCATAATTAACACTATGATATAGTTCTATGACGAATACTTTTAAAAAATCTGAAGATTATTGACTTTATTTTATTTGATATTATGAATTGAAAGCATTGTCTTTAAAACTAAGATGATAGATGATGCTATACCTTAATTTTGATACATTGAAAAGAAAAACACAACTGGATTTTCAATAGTTTATAATGTTTTTACAATAAAACTAAAAGTTATTGGAGTGAAAATTTGAATACCATAGAAACATCATAGATACATTTGCAACATTTTTTTTTTGCTTTTTAGTGAATCTCCATCATCGTCATCATCTGGTCTAATTGAATCGAATACAAATTTACTTACTACTCAACAATCACTCAATTTTCTATCTTCTATAGCTCCATCGTTATCTTCTTCTTCTTCTTCATCATCATCGACTGCTATGAATAATGATAATAGACATTTTAAACCTATACAACATGTTGATAATGATATATTTCCTCCACCAAATTCACCAAGTATATGTCCAAGTCCAACAAATTCTACATGTTCATCATCATCATTAACATTTACACCTATATCTCCAGCATCAACAACATCATCATCATCATCATCATTTTTACTTTTACCAGCAAATTTTAATCGTTCAACAGTTATACCATCAATACAATCATCAACATTAATTATACCATCAGCGACAAAAACTATTAATATAAATACAAATTATTCAAAATTAAAATCAAATAATCAAAATCAATTTCAACGTGATCGTTCAATGGATGAATCATCATCACTACAACCATTATCTGTTATATTACCAACAACAACAACAACAATTTCTCAACAAAAATCGACTAATTCATCATCATCATCATCTAAACAACAACAATTTTTCTTTTCATCTGATGACAATAATTCAACAACTGCTCAATGAGAATTTGCTGATCGTCTTTGTTTTTATGTACAAAGTGTGATGGTTATTTTGTTTTTTGTTGCTGTCGAATTTTGACTCTTTTTTTTTTTCTCTTTCACATGTGCTCACTATTCTATGGCGCTTCCAATCCTTTGGTTCTTTTCTTTTGCTTCGCACCATTCCAAAAACAGACAAACAAAGCAAATGCTGCTTATCAACTTTTTAAAATAGTAACATGTTATATATATATATATAACAAAAAAACAAATACTTTCTTCTTCTTGTTCTTACCTATATAAATACCAATACCACGTACTTGTGTGGTGAATTGAAAAACAATAAGTAACTTCTTGTGTTCTTTTTTTTTCTTGTCTTTGTATGTAGTCTGTAGTCTTTTTCTTTACTTGTGAACCTATATACACTTACACATATATTGTTTGCTGATCCTTTGAATATATATACATATATACGTTGAGCTTTCACTCTTCTTCTTCCTCTTAATATATATATATTTACAAAAAAAAAAAAATACATATTGAGACACGACTAAATTTAAGAGAATTATAGATAATGACTTTTGATCCAACTAAACATTCACATTGTCGATATAATCCATTGAAAGATGAATGGATACTTGTTTCACCACAACGATTAAGTCGACCATGGCAAGGTTGGTAAAATATTTATATGTAGAATATCTTTTTTTCTTGATTATTAACAAGTCTTTTATAATAGGTCAAGTTGAAGGTGATAAAAATGACGATGATGAAAATATGAATAACGATCAACAATCAACAAATCCTCTTTGTCCTGGTGCTATACGAGGAAAAACAAATCAACATAATCCATTTTATGAACATACATATATTTTTGATAATGATTATCCTGCATTGTTATCTGATATTCCTGATGATCAAAATAATAATAATAATGATGATGATCTTTTTCGATGTCATGTAGCTCGAGGTGTTTGTAAAGTAATATGTTTTCATCCAAATTCAAAATTAACTTTAGCACGAATGACACTTGATGATATTTCATATGTTATAAAAACATGGATAGATGTTTATCAAAATTTAGCAAATACATATCAATGGATACAAATATTTGAAAATCGTGGAGCTATTATGGGATGTTCAAGTAAAATTTATTTTGTCATTTATTTATTTTTTGTTTTTTTGGCTTTTATTATTTAATATTAGATCCACATCCACATTGTCAAGTATGGGCTACAGATTTTTTACCGAATGAAGTTCGTATAAAACATAGAACACAAAAAGATTATTCTATAAAACATCATGGCAATGTTCTTTTACTTGATTATATAAAACATGAATTAAATGATTATAAAAAAGAACGTGTAGTTATTGATAATGAATATTGGATTGTTATTGTTCCATATTGGGCTGTATGGCCTTATGAAACAATGTTATTACCTAAAAGACATGTTCTTCGTTTATCGGATTTAACTGATGATGAACAAATTGGATTATGTCAAATAATGAAACAATTATTAATTAAATATGATAATCTATTTAATACATCTTTTCCTTATTCAATGGGTTGGCATGGTGCACCAACAGGTAGTTTTAATAATGAAGATTGTTCACATTGGCAATTACATGCTTTATATTATCCACCATTAGTACGTTCAGCAACAGTAAAAAAATTTATGGTTGGTTATGAAATGTTAGCACAAGCTCAACGCGATATAACACCAGAATACGCAGCTGAAACTCTTCGTAATTTATCCGGTGAAATACATTATAAAGATAAAAAGAATATATAAAAATTTAATAATAAAAGAAAAAGAAAAAATAGAAAATTGTTATCTTAGTTAAATATACACGCGCTTATTTACCTTGTATTTAAGGTGATAGATAGGTCCTTTTTATTTTTTTCTATTTGATAATCTTATTCTTATAATATTTTCTTTAGATTTTTATAATACATAAATGGAATTAAGTAGTGACATAGAAGAAGATATTCGTCGTTTAAATAATCCAACATATATATCTGATAAAAATTATGAAGAATTAATTGAAAAAATTTTTTCATTATTTACATCAATAAATTCAAATATTGAATTGTCATCAACTATTGATAAACGTCTTATATCATCAATATTAACATTTATATTTGAATGTATAAAATATGATTTTGATGAAACATCAATTCGTTCAAAATTTGATGATTTACAATTTACAATGAAAACTCGACAAGATCGATTTATAAATCAATATAATAAAAATTTATCGATTATTCAATTATATCTTAAACAAAAATCAATAGAACATGATCGTTTATTAAATATAAATTGGCGTTTAGATTTACAATTAAAAACAAATTATACTGATAAACTTTTTCAACCAATTTATATACTTGATTGGACTAAACGAGATAAATATACAACAAATATTGATCATATACAATTTAGTTGTACACAAGAAAGTTTACAAGAACTTGTAGAAAAATTAAAAGATGCACAAAGTGTTCTTCATCAAATGCAATATCAACAACAAACTAAAAAATGAATATTTTTTTTGTGAAATAGAAAAATTTTCATGATTGTTACCAAAAGAAATAATAATAATTGATTATCTTTTTTTATTTTATTTAAATGAATTCTCGTAGATAAATTCGAACAAAAACAGAGAAAATATAGTTAAGAAGAGGAATGAGTCTACAATCATTAATTTAACAAACAAAAAATTCTTTAATGCACAAAAAATAGAGTTGAAAATTTTCTAGTAATTCAGACGGTTCTCTCATAAGACATCTTTAAAACTTGATACGATTTTATTTACAGATTTTGTTTTGTTGGATCACAATTCATTTTATGTTCTACTCTTGATTTCAATTTTTTTTAGATTAGATCATTTAATTTTAATATGGCATTGAATCTTTTTCGTACAAGTTTATTAACAACGAATAATCGTCAATTAATAATTACTATAATGAATATTCGTACACATTTTACTAAGACACCTAATCATCATACAAAAGCTAAATGGAGACCATTTCGACGAGCAAAAGTTCTAGATGTATATATCTATCTTAATTAATTTAGAACCTATATTGTTTATGATTATTTTTTGTTTTATTGTTATAGATTGATTTACCTGATTTTGGTAAAGATCGAAAATTACGTTCATATACATTACAAGAACAAAGAGAATATTTAAAACGTGAAGGTATTCCTCCTGTTCGTAATGCTGAATATAAACCATTATATATTGATGCATCAAGTAAATATTATTAGTTGTTAATTACTTATTTATTCATCTTGTTTTTTTAGCTGAAGCATTTGAAGCTTATGTACCACCAGAAGGAGATGGAAAAGCTACATTAATGTCAAAAGATGTAAGATTTATTGAATTATTACAAGTATTTAAATTCGAACAAAAATATATGTTTGTTTTAGAGATTAAATCAATTTTATACATCATTAAAAAAAAACATAGCAACAAGAAAACATTCAAGTACAATTCGTAAATATGAACCAGATTTTGAACCATTATTATTTGCTGAAATAGCTCAACAAAAATATATTGATGCACATCAAGCATTAATGAAGTAAATTAAATTTTTATTTTTAATCTTTGTTAAAATATAATTTTCTTAGTCGTGATGAAGAACGTCTTATTCAATTAGTAACACCGGGATCATTTGCAGTAGGTAGCATTCTTTGTGTTGTTTTTTTTTTTTTTATTTTTAATTTTATTAGCAAATGAGTCGTGGTCTTCGTTATAAAACTTTACATTGGAAATGGATTGAAGAAATCGAACCATCTTATGTTGTTGCAATAAAAAGTGGAGAAATTCTTAAAGGTATGACAATGGCTCAAATAACTGTACGAATGCATTCAAAACAAGTAAATATTTAATTCAAAATTATTGCAATATTTATTTATTAATTATTTTTAGACTTGTGCAATTTATGATCGATTTGGTCGTTTAATGTTTGGTAATGAAATATTACCAAAAGATGTTCTTGAATATATTGTTTTTGAACGTGTATTAACATTACCACATAGTCAATGGCGTGTTCATTCAAAAATATTACCATCATGGCTTCCACCATCAGATCCATTATTATATACATTTGAGAAACCAATTATAAAATATATTGATGAAGCGACGTCAACAGATACGATTGAAGATGAAAAAAAACGAGAACATATTGCTAAAGAACAAGAAACAACAACAAAAACAATACCACCACCAAATGAATTAAAAACACCCATACCAACTCTTACCGATATAAGTCAACATAATAAAAAAAGAACTGTTGGTTATACATAGTTGTTCTTTTCAATGTATTGAAAAATAAAATTAGATTGATTTCAAATGTAAAACTATACAATCATTTTTTCGAAATATAGTCTAATAGGTACTGCAAAAGTTCTTCATTAATGTTGTTTTCAATATAACGGTGACCACAACTTCTCATGAATACTCAATAGTTGTCCAGATTAGAAAGAGCAACATCTTTTTCAGAAAACTATATAAAAAGATTTGATTCGAAATACTTATTGAAGACTGAAAATTGTCTTGCAGTCGGCTTTGGGTGTGGGTGTTGGTGTAAGGTGTGTATCTTCTCTTCACTTATACCCATACCCACACACACGCACCTATCCTCTGATTATTGTACTCGGTGTTTTCCTTTATGATTTATGTTGTATGGAATGTCAGCGTCTCATTCAAATATGGAAAGAAGGACATTGGACAAACAATTCAATGACGATCGTAGTCGTCCTCTACCCAATGATTATACTTGGTTCATATATCATTGAATGAAATGTTCAACTAACAAACACAGGATTTTTGAGGTAAATCAAAACTTCAGCAAGGTTTTTCCCGTTTCATTTCAATCTCTTTTATAGGATGAATATTCATCATACAAGGCACCAAAATCAGTTTTTTATTTTCAATTAGTTGGGATTTGGTATGCATTTCTGGAAAATTTACTCAACATCGTTCTTTTGTGGTTCGGAATTTGAGAAGCCGAATCAAACTTTAATTTCAACAAAAAGTAGAGTCATATTCTCAATCTTAGAAAAAAATCATGTCCATGGGCTAAATTGTCTCAAAAATACACAGCAAAAATACTCAGATATCAAAAACTTTTGTTTAGCTGATCCATTGCAGAGAATAAATTAATCTTATATATATATGTGTTTGTACATTGACAACTTTCATTGAAATATTATTGTCATTAGTTGGATCGAATAAAAGATAATCGTATGTGCATCATGAAAGGGTGGCATGTGTCAAATAGAACATTGCAATATTGAAAGTGTTGCATGGCTCAATGACAAGGAACTCATTCTGTTATTGGACATAGCTCATGCAGCCATACATACTAATAAAGAGGAGATGATTCACTACTTTTTACGAATAGGCATTAGTGGTTCTACAGTCACCTCAATCAAGCTCTTTTTGAAGTCTTATTCTGTATAGATTATTATAGTTTGTTTATAATTTCTATTTTTTTTTTGAGATCATTCGGAACAACCCTCATCTTTGCCCTAAAAAAAACATGTTATAATCTTTTTCCATGTGAAGCCATTGAGATAAATGATGAAATCAAAGCATCATGTTAATGTGCAAAAGAGAAATATTTTTTTCTCGTTTCTTTCTGTGTGTGCTTCTACATAAAATGAAAGAATAGAACGATCAACATCCATATACATGTTTGATTTTCATTTCTTGAAACAAACAATTGCAAACTCAACTGACATTGAAAGAGTGAATCGTTGAATAGTTGGTGAGTAGCTTTTGAATGTAAAATATTCTAAATTTTGTTTGAGATCTGCTTAAATAAATTCTTATTTCATTCATGTTATAA
>CAJNOP010000150.1:163134-267992 GCA_905250075.1 Rotaria sp. Silwood1 | reverse complement strand
TAATAAAAGGAAAGTAAATTAGCGAACAAAAGTTTTTCCTACCTCTTCTTGATAATTTCATATTTTAATTCTAAAAACAAAATATTTCAATTGAGATAACATTTGACATTCGATTAAATGTTTTTCATTATGTACTCCTTGTTATACTAAATTGATTTGTGAATCAAAGTTCTAATCACAAATGACAAGAAATAAACTCAAATAAGACGATCTGAAAAAAGTAGCAGATATATGAACTTACTTATTTGATTATTTCATAATGTGTTGAACCAAAGTTAGATATAGACAACGGCATATAAATCTATAAAAAAAAAGATAAATAAACTTAGACATCGAATGAAACTTACCATTCTATTAACTAAAGCTAAAAAAATATAGTACTAAGTAGATACATAAATCAAGATAATTAAGTGATTTTAGACAAAGCATAATGATCAAAAGCAATTAAGCTGACCGTTGTTCAACTTCTGACTAGCCACTTTTGTCTAACAAAAATATAACGAAAGAGGGTACTAGTCTATTTTTATTAATATATATGTATTCTATAAACAGCAAAGAATTTTCATTTGTTTTCACTACTTGAACAAAGATGTTTACATTGTTTCCTTGGTCGTTAATATTATTACTAGCTATTTCGTTGTAGCTGCTTTGAGAATCAGTTTAGAAATGTTACATTTCACGTTATCTTACAGTTAGTACTAATAATCAAGCCCTTACCGTAGTTAATCCAACGAATATTTAGAAAAGTATAATTTAAAAATATCTTTCCTACACATATTTCACTACATCAAAATTCATTCTGTGTCGGTAGCGACTGATTCCATGTTCAATTGAGATGATGAACAAGACGTACCGGTGTCCATTAGATCCAGGTGTTTAAAAATAAGACGCATCACCTATCTAACATGTGTCTATACTAGACTATAGGCACATGCACCGTCTGATAAGACGCGTGGCATTTTTTTTGACAGTGTAAAACAAAGAAGCGTCGCCATTTTTGTCATATTGGTCAGAACTAATCAGTCAATATAAAATGAGACTAGAACGATAGATGGTGGAACATTTTAATCTTGCAAAGGCTGCACACTTATCAGCTATAGCATACTAGGAATATTCTTAAATCAGTTTTCAGGTCAGAAATTACTCAACATTGCTGTTTTCTTTTGTTGAGTCAAAAAATATTAAGTTAAATAAATCGCCGATTTAATCGCAATGTATCGCCAATATTAAAAAAACGCCGATTAATCGTTCAAACTTAGGCGATTTTGACGACATGGGATTACTTCTGTCTTCGTTTGCCTACTCACACATATTACGAGGATCTCAGAAGTTCTGAAATCATTTTAAAGCTCATCATTTTTACATAGAACAAGAGCATACTTTTCGAAAATTTGATAAATTATTCTATCTACTTAGTACTAAAATAAGTTTGAAGTTTAATACTAGCCCCCTCTACTATGACAAAGAAACGATAACAACATTATCATGTTTTATTTTATCGTTTATTATATAGCTATATCATGATGAAAATGTATTACAATCAATCACTCAATGGAATAAATAAAAAAAATTGAATTAAATATGAAAGGATGTAAAATAAAATAAATGTATGAGATTTCGATGTTTTTTCCTTGTAGCATCATCAGATAAGTATCGAACAATTAAATACAATGATGATAAATAATTTAACTATTTCTTCATTCATATAAAATCAATGAAGGTAAAACAAAAAAAAAGAAATTTTTCTTTTTTATTATTCATATGTAAGTTTATATTTAAAGAAAAAAAGCAAAAATGACGAAAGAAGTATGTCGAACCATATAGACATAGCTAAAAGAGAACATAAAAGGAAAAAAAGAGAAATATATGAATTATAGAGACTCAGTTTGCACTTAATGCTATTCAACAAAAAAATATTCATAAATCAGAACGACAACAGTATTTTATGATAAAAATACGCTCTTCCTTATGCAATCTTTATCAGAGTATCACCTAGCTACACTCGAAAAAATAGACCTATCGCCATCATTCTGATTCATTTCTTGTGTATCATTATGCGATATTTATTCATGATAGATTTTTATCAGTTAATGAAAACGAAAGATCTATTGATGTTCTTCAATAAATCTGGGTCGATGAAATTCGATCGAGCAGTGTTTTTGATCTTCATTGGAAGAAGTCAGTATAGTTCTCATTTGTTAGGTTTTTTCTGACTTCAACATTTACCAAAGGAGAAAAAGAGATCTTTTACTCAATTGATTTGTTCAGCAATAAAGATCCTCAACTTCGTTCTTTGACTAAAAATATTTGACAGGAGTAAGACAAATCATAAGACCGGAACCAGTTCCATATTCATTACTTGAACAAAGTCGCATTGAGACTATCCTATAAATCTACAAAGTACTTTTTTGATCAATCATTAGAAAATCGTGAGTAACAGTTTTTATTGTTCATTTGAATACATCACACTTAGCCAATGCTGATCTACAACTGCTAATTCATTATATATCAAAGCACTTAAAATCTATCGTAAGAACTTCTTCCTTTGAGTCATCCTAATATAATGTTTTTGCAAAGCAAGATGAAGTTAATTTGTGCTTTCGCTCTTCTGGTCATTCTGTCGACGGAAATAATACCGTTAGATTAGACAATTAATATCTTTATTCTACACATATTTTGTCAAGAACTTGTTTCTTAAATGATGAATTATTGTTACAGTTATATAACCAAATGATTATTGATTGATGTAGTTTTGTTATACATTATTAAAGAGATATTATTCAAAAGGAGTGTGAGTTAAAACATAGAACACAAATAAATTTACAAAAAGTAGACAAATACACAAATATTAAAAATATATCAGTACTACAGAACTAAATGAAGAGGACAAATAATACAAAGAAAAACAAAATTGTTTTTCTCGTATTAGATAAATACAAATCAAAGAATGATATAACTATGATATGCACATATTCATTGTGAGTTTTACATTTTCTTTGTGGTTTAAAACAAAAAGAAACTGCTGCTGAAGTATAATTGTAGGTTTAGAAAAGATTTCAACAAATGCAAAATTAATATTTATAATACTAATCAAATAGAATTTATTTAATATGATCGATGATTTCTTCTTGCATATTCAATGGATCACAATAAAACACTAATTACACTTAATTAGACAAATAATGATATTTATGTATCAAAATTAAAACAATAAAGTTATGCTTGATGTATCTTCTATCACCGAAATGGAAATGTTAAGCAATATATATTAATGGTTAGCATATGTTTATTAAAGAATAGATATCAAAGAGCAATATGAAAAGCAAGATTAAGTTGACTCTATTATATATAATACGAACTATAGAATATTTTTAACTGATTAGTCGCTTTTGAGTCGAGACTCTGTACATCATATAGACTCAAATGACTTATGAATACCGTGAAAAGAGTTTGTACCATTAGGTTATTGCTGCACTTTTACGGCATTTTTTTTGAATGAATTCCGTAATCCCCTTGAGAAAATTGATTTTTGAATTTTGACTTATAATAACTCATTTGACTCTACATAACGTACGTAGTCTCCACTCAAAAGCAATTTATCAGTTAGAGAACTTTTCTTTTCAGATTACACAGTATATCAAACTGTCAATAATATTTTCAGGTTCAAAAAACTGAGTTATAAGCAATCATAAAATTTCAACGAAAGTTGTATATTCTATCAACTGTTTAAAATATGTGCATGTTATGAATATATATTTACATGGAAGAAGTGATTGAATACATGAAAAATAAATCTACAATAGAGACATTGTATGCTAAAGAACTTCTAAATCAACATGTCGTAAATAGGGATGTTTTTTCTAAAACAAAAAAGACAATCAATCAAAACAAAAAAACCGGATAATCAATAACGGAATTTTACTCGAAGATTTCGTTCGATACGATCAATTTCTGCTCCAACTCTATCGACAACATTTTCTCCATGTTTAAGAAGAAACATTTCAACTGATTCAGCTGTATCAATTTTTTGAATTTCCTTAATAAAACAAAAAAAATCATAAATTCAAATAAAATAGAATAAAATCTACTATTTCAAACTTTAAGAAGAAGTTCAATATCAATTCTTTCTAAATACGATCGAGCTATTTCTCTTCCATCAATATCAACTTCAGCTTTAAACATAACTG
Source organism: Rotaria sp. Silwood1 (assembly GCA_905250075.1). NCBI lineage: Eukaryota > Metazoa > Rotifera > Eurotatoria > Philodinida > Philodinidae > Rotaria > Rotaria sp. Silwood1. The sequence goes on along the minus strand of CAJNOP010000150.1, from coordinate 263,805 downwards.
ATTGTGAACCCATATCAGTTGCTTTAATATCATACAATGCACTAAAATTACATTAAATTAAATGAAATCTATTAATTTAACATATAATAAGTATTTACCGAACCATTCGATCATTTTCTAAATCATTATTAATTGCTTCAATCTGATTCGGATGAATAGATCTTTCATAATAAATAATGAAAAATATTTTGTTTTATTATTGATTAAAAATTATTTCAATTTACCGTCCAACAAGTGCAGCTGTATTTGAATAAATAATAAAAGAAGCAACACCACCTAAAATACAACCAATAATAAGTGATCCAATGGCATCTGGAATAGGTGAATGAAGATAAAGTGAAAGACCCATAGCCGTAGCAGCTACACATACACCTAAAACAGCTGCTAAATCTTCTAATAGGACAACATTCACATTTGGTTTATATCCTTGACTAACTATCAAAGAGAAAAAAAATATAATAATAATAAATCTTAATAAAATAATAAACTAATTTCAATACCATATTCCCAAAATTTCATGCCAGTTTCTTTAGCTGATGCTCGAATTTCATTAGCAGCCATATAAAGTGTTGCTGTAAATAACAATAGTAACAAGAAATCAAAATAAAAGAAAAAAATAATGGAAATCAAACCTCCTTCAGATATTAATGAACCACTTAAAAGTGTTATACCCTAGAAAAAAAAACATAAAATTCAATGGTTTTTTTTTTTAATCTTTCTTTACCCAAACGACAGATTCCATTTCTTGAGGATATAATAATACTAATATACCATGATACCAAGCTAGACCTGTGCCAAAACAGAATATTCCTACACCACTAATAAGTGAAGATATATATGTCATATTTGAATAACCATAACTAAATATGGAATTTTATTGAATTATTAATTATGTAAAGTTCGTTCGTATTTACGGATGTTCAGGGTTAGGTTTTTTGATTGATTGCCATAAACCAAATGATAATATAAGTTGATTACATGTATCAGCAATGGAATGTACTGCTTCAGAAAATAATGAAGCCGAACCTGTAAATAACCAACCAATAGTTTTAACAACGGCATTTGTTGCATTACTAGAAGTATGAAAATAAAAAACAAAAGATTTTCTTTTTGAATTAAATACAAAAAAAAACAACTTCTCTCTTACATAAGAACAGCTGCAATAACTACTTTTCCACTACCAGTGGTAAGAATATTTTTTTTAACCTAAATAAATAATAAACATAATTTGTTATCGAAGAATATTTTTTATTTGATTTACTGCTTTTCGATTATCAAATGATGCATTTTCTATTAATATTAAACGTTTTTGATATTCTTTAATGGCTTTTTTTAAACCAAACTTAGCTAGATGAAATAGAAAAAAATGATTTTTGAAAATATTTCAAGTATATAAAAAATAGTGTCGAAGGTATTTCAATACTATATAGAAACGTTCAGGAAACATTTTCTCTATATATGCTCATAATAAAATTGATGCTCTATATTTCATCATTGTTTAACTAATATAATAATAATAATAATAAAAGCTATCTACGCAATTCCAGACAAATTTCTTCATTATCTTTTTACTTAACTCTTCAGAAATTACAACTTTTTTTCTATAATGTTAGGTACCTAGCTCAAATCTAGATAGTGATTTTGATAGCCAATGGATTTTTCTCTATCGAAATTCTATAGATGAACGATAATGGTAAGATTTCTGAAAAACTGGACACGGTAGTTTTCAGGCCTTAGAAAAATAAAAGCATCACAAAAATTGTAAAATAAATAATACACGATGCCGCCCCGTCTTCATTTAGTATTTTTAATACTGAAAACTGCAATTATTGATCTCGAGTACGTTAAAAATTATTCAAAATAATTAAGTATTATCGTCATCTATAATAACTAACAGCTCTTATTAAAATTTTATTATTATGATACTAAATGGTATAGAAGTACCTTCGTTACTACTTTTGGTATGCTTTAATTGTTATTTTTTTTCTTTTCTAAATACATACCTTCATCTTCATCTCGTAGAGCTTTAGTTCGTTTAGCTTTTTCTTTATTTAAATTTTCTTGACTACCCCACACTTCATGAGCTCTAATAAATAAAAATAAAAATGAAATTATTTTAAATTTATTTATTTATTTATTTATTCATACCGTTTTTCGACATCACCTCGTCGATAAACTGTAAGCATACGTGAACTATCAGCAACATCTGTATAAGGTGAACGTGTTTTATATTTTTGAAGTGTTTCTAAATCTCTACATAAAAAAATATATATATATTAAAATATTTTTTCTATAGTTTGAGATTAACCCACGATGGACTTAATAAATATTCATGCATAGCTCGTACAGCTGTAATAAGTTTATTATCTGTATAACTTTCAGGAACATCATTTACTTGTGTATTACGTGGACGAGCTAAAAATAAACAGATGAGTTCTATTGATATTATATTTAGATTGAAACCTTTTAATACTGTTGTTATTGTAGATGGATTTTTTTCTGATGAAACTGATTGATTACTATTATTATTTGAAGGTGGTGTGAAGCTAGATTGTGTTCGTTTTGATAAACGATTTACATTTTGTCGTAATAATAAATCATATTGATAACGATAGAAAGAACTGCAAGCAAAAATAATAAAAACACAAACCGACTAGAATACATTTTAAGTAATATTAGCAAGTTCTCTGACCTCGATGAAAGGGTTCGAAGAATATTATGTTGAACATTATATGTAAATATTATACATGTACTTTTTAATGATCGATGAGCTATAGATAATAATAACGAAAAAATAAAATAAAATTAAGAATAGACCTACAAAAGGAATTAGTTTTATTCGAACACGTTGTAATACTAAACTGAATCAGATTATGAAAAAAAAACCAGTTTAATCATGTCATAATCTAGTTATTTATCGACAGAAATCTACTTGTGTATATACTTATTATACATAATCATGATCTCAATTAGTCACGCATCATAAATTAGTCTTATGAAAAACAAAAAAAGAAAAAAGACTTGGAAGAAATTCAAAAACATTTTGTTATATAGGACAGAACACAGAATTCAAAAATTTCATTCATAAAATTAATATTATATTTGTGTGAAAGACCAGCAGTGTTTAGTTAAAAGAAAACATGAAAGCAAATCTTGATTGTATATCATACTTTACATACTTCTTAATATTCAATTGTACCAAAATCATTATCTCAAATATTCGAATTTACTAATTAATAATCTTTTAATTTTAATCAACTCAAAATGACTAAATTTTAATTTTTTTTTTTTCTAAATCAATTGAAATTCATCTTACTATTTCTTAATATCGATTGTAAACCACATTGAACAAACATTATGTTCCTAGTATAATATTCATGAATAATATAATAATTATTTTCAAAAAATCATCTAAAAACAAAAGAAAAATGATTGAGCTTGAATAGTTCCTAATCAAAGAACATATATGTTTTGTTGAATTTTTCAAGCTTATTTTTGTTTGTTTGTTTGTTTTTTTCTTCTTAACAATTCCAAACACATACAGAGAGAGAGTGAATGTTGAAAAACAAAAAAAAAAAAGAAACGATTGTTCAAATACATTGAAACTAACAAAAACAAAAAGAAAAGAAAATCATCTTTATACCATCGACCGACTTTCACATAGTCTATCGACAACCTAAAAAACATAAAATAATATTTTTCGTTTGTATATCACGAAAAAAAAAACAAATTTTCAATACTAACTTGTCGAATACCCGGCAACAATAAAATTGAACCGATGATTGGCAAACGTCGAAGAAAATTAATTGCAATTGGAATGAAACCACTAAAACAATAAAAAAAACAAGATTTCATTTAACTTAATCAAACAAAAGAAAAAAGATATTAAACTAACCCAAACAGAAGAAAAAATCCATATATTTCAAAAATCATTCCAACCATTGGCCAACCAAATAAAACAATTCCAATACCACCAAAGAAAAGAAATGTAGCCTTAATTTTTGTACGTTGAAAGAAAAATCGAAATGTACGTTCAAATCCAATAATCATACTTAAACCAGCAAGAAATAAAATCTAATTAAATAAATATATTATGATAAAATAATATCAATTTATGATATCTTACATTTCCAACTGCAAGTAAACCTTTATCAAATAAAAAAATCATACCAAGAAAAATAAAACCAACACCAAATATTGACAGACCGAGACCGATCTCTATTAACATAGAAAAAAGTTTTATAAATATAAATAAATTTTATTTCGTTTGTACTCTGAAAATCTGACAATTGTATTGGCATTGTTAATTTAAAAGATATATATATATATTTATGCTATTAGATTATTTTGCGTATGAATATCCTAATGAAGTTGTAGAAGTGAACAATTTAAAATACATTCCTAAATGAATCAAATTGACACGTAAGCATTGAGTTGATGAGCTGTTATTGTATCTGACACACTTTTGGAATGGTTAAATCCATGGTTTATTATTCAGCTAACCAGTAGAAATGATCATCAATAGATGTCCCTTTTATATAAAGAATGCACGAGACCAAAACTAAGTCGATCCGAACAGTAGCAGATTTAGAAGGAGCGATCGTCGTTCAAAAGACTCTTGTCGATTTTTCCTATCACAAAACGTTTATAAGTTTTAAAGCACATTTTATGATCATGATCTCCTCCCATCATAAAAATCCTAGATTCGAACTACTTTTTCAAATTTTGTAATAGTGACAGATAATCGGCAAAAATAAAACGAACTTTGATTGATCATTTGACTTCCTTATAACCCAGCATTCCTTCACTTCATACTAATTGTGTTTATGACAATAGATCACTTCTACGCTACATAATTCTTTTATTTTCTTCACTTTTAAACTTTCGTATTACGATAAAGAATCTTCTATAATCTAGTGAGCTTATGTATTATCACTAAAAAGACAACCGAACCGAACTTGAACCAGTAAAATCCAGTTCGATCTCATGTCTGATTCTTAGCCAACTGTATCTATATGAGTTTCAAGTACTTAGGACAATGTTTTAAATGGAATATTATCAAATAATATTATCTTTTTTTAATAATAGTGATATAAATAGAAGAAAAATAACAACAAAAAACTTCTGAAGAATGATGAGAATAAAACATTAAATTCCATTTTTCTTGTAGATTTAAATTTTGTCAAGTTTACATGCTCATTACAATTGAAAAATCTGCCACCCTATGATAAACATTACTATGCTAAGATTATTTACTAAAGGCATATGTCAGATTGATTTTGTGTTAGAAAACTTGCTTATTTTCATTTGAGTTAAATATATTTGCAGAAAACAACCATATAATAAACACGCCTTGGTGAGACTATCAAAAATCTAAAAGATCTCATTCACATCAATCTTTAGAGCCAAATTAACATCGTTTTAATGACTTTTCAACTCAGCTTTACATATACATTGAAAACCTTTCATGTCGAAATTCTATAAGACGAAGCTAACTCTATTACAAAAAGACCCATCAATACAGTCGATGTGCTCTTCGCCGAAATTCATTAATATGCATTTCAATAGATTTCGTTTTCATGAAGTTCATATCGATGATCTGTATTTAACAAATTTCGAAGAATATGTTGCATTGAATAACCAAGCAATGATGATTGTTATATTTGTTGATTACAATTCAAAATGAATATTTCCACTCTTTTCAACTAATTTTTAATAGCTTTGAAATATTTATTTCTAATTATGATTAACATTCATTGATAAATACAACAAAGAAACAGAAAGAAAATATATAAGTACAAAAACGAGAATGTTTTTTTTTTATTTTTATTAACTGTTTATCATACTTCATGAAATAATTGTACAAATTCTTCAAAACTAATTTTTCCATCATGATCAATATCAATTTGATTTAAAGCATCAACAATTCGTTGTTCACTTATATTTTGATTTAATTGATGTAAAACTTGACGTAATTCATCAATTGTAATATAACCTAAAATAAATGAATAAAAATTTTGAACAAAAAAAAAAAGAAAAGAAGTTTGTTTTTTTTTTTACCAGACTGATCTGTATCGAAACATGTAAATGCTCGACGCATTTCATCTTCTGTAAATTTTCGTTCATAAATACTTCCCATTACTTTAACAAATTCCTCAAATTCAACTGTGTAGAAAATAAAAGTTTGTTTCTTTTGTTTAAAAAAAATAAAATAAAACTTACTCGTACCATTACCTAGAAAATATTAAGTTTACAACTTTTTTTTGTCTTTTTGCATTCGAAAATTACATACCATTACTGTCCATTTCTTTCATTACTTTTCGAAGTAAACTATCTGTTGGTTTAAAATTTAAAGCAATTAATATTTGTTTAATTTCAGATGATGATATAGTTCCACTTTTATCTCGATCAAAAAGATTGAATGCATCATGTAATTCTAATTTTTTAATTAAATTCAAAAACAAAAAATAAGTAACATAGATGTTACTTTTTTTTTTGTATTACCTTGTATTTGATGACTTGATAATTTTGTTTGTGTTCGCTGAAGAAAAAAAAAATTATTTTTTGTTTAATTAAAATTTTCAAATGTATACTCACCGACATTTAGATTTGCTCTTGTGCGTAAAGTTTCTTCAGGTGTATATATGTGTGTGTGTGTTTGATCTTTCTTTTTTTCTCTACTATTAGTCTGAGATTTTCTCTTTTCTTATTTATTATTCTTTCCTATTTTGCGTTCTTTTTTTTTATAGTAATATAAAAAAAAAACATAGCAGACAAGAAGACATAGAATGAACAAGAGTCTGAAATCGATGAAATAAATGTCAGAGAAAAGCAAAAAAAGAGATAGAGAAAAATATCTGTGAAATGTAACTCATTCTAACAAATATTTGATAGGAATTATTTATCTTTCTCTACCGACAAGTTGCTATGAGATTTATTAGATGATATGATATCATGATTTATTATTTTTTTGTTTATCTAAAATATGCAACGAAAAAAAAAACAATCGAAATTAATTGCAAAGTTGTTCTTGCTTAGTGATGCATTTTTCTTAATGAAATGATGGAGCTGAAGAAGAAAAAAACTTCTAGAGCAGTTTAATTTGCAATGAGTCTCTTCACAATGTTTTCGACAGTAATCTTGATCGATAAGATAACGTATATCATAATAAGATACAAGACTTGTATGACCAAGATTTTAAGTTAGGACGAATGTTCGCCAGTATCATCGTAAATTATAAAAGTTCTTCCTAATTATTATAATTTCTGTTTGTAAACAATTTATATTCTTCACAGAAATAGTCGTTTGTTAAAAATACATTACAAAAATCGAGTTTTAAGATATTCTATAGCTCATCAAATCTATATATGGACAAAATTTTACGTCGAAATTCTATTTTTCTTTTATGTATTTGAAATTGACTCGAAAACTCTGTAAAACGATCATAATAGGATTTCAAAGATTTACAGAGAGCAATCCTTTAACGGTTTTTCTTACCTAGCTAAAGCGTCCTTGTAAGCGCAATATGAGCTCAAACGATGGATAATGATCTCGTAACGAAACGAGTAGTCATAAAATGAGATTATTTATTTTATAGTCACGGTAAACTCTACAAGTAGAAGTGAATATGTAAGGATGACTCGTATTGGAAATTTCAATTATTATTATCATCCGTTTATAATTGAAGCATTTGATATTTATAGAAACACATGATAAAAAGCTTTGAACGTCGGTAGACTTGATTATAGTCACGGTTTTTATAATAATAAAAGTTTTAACTGAATCTATGTCGATTTTCATAATATAGGTATACTATTCTTTCGTTATTTGGTTTTTATCAATTGTTCTTTAGGTTTATGTAAGTAGAAAAAGTCGATGTTGATAAAATCAAATCTATCCTTGTGTTTCATAATATTAACTCATTTAGACATGTGCAAAGCGTTAAAGTGAAAGAAAGTACTAACTTTGTTTTTCATCAGATTTAATTGTCATTGAAAGTGTATGTCAAGTACACACTATTATGAGTATGTTAATAAATATAAGATCATATGTGATGAATAAAACTGACATTGCTGTATTTAAATAGTTGTTTTCTTTGTATTTATTATAAAAAAAAAAAGAAACAAAGGGGATATTATAAATGAATGCTATAATTATATTAATACAATTCTCTGCTGAAGTTTGAATGTTAAGCATAAATTACAACAAGAAGATGGTACTATAGGCTTAACTTTTACGAAAAATAATTTTTTTTTCAGCTTTTAGAATATCGTTAACTATATAGATTTAGTTCATCGTGTTTTAGTTGTTGAACATAAATCAATTTATCTTCTACCCTAAAGTTTTAATTGACTATTTTCATAGTGAAATAACAAATCAAGTTTTGAAGATGTGTCGTAATCTAATGCAAATATAAGATCACTTAGAGAAACTGTTGTAGATGAAGTAATTCTAACAAGAGCAGTTGATTCATTCAAACATTTCACCTTGCTATGAATAACCAATAATTGTCTAATAATAATCTAGTCTTATGACGGATGTTCCTCAAGTAATTAACCGCTTTTTAGTCGGCATGATATGCACCATATAGACTATAATGAGTTATGAATGCTTTAAAAAAAAGGTTCGCTCTCGTATTTTATTAGTGCGAAAATACTGCATTTTTGAAATAAGAGCTCTAGTACCCCTTAAGAACATCATGAAAACTTATTTTTGAATGTATTAGTTTTTCTGATGTTTCGAAGAAGACCATAGCATTCATTTTTAAAAAATATCATAAAAGTGCAGTCATTTTCACACCAATAAGCTAACGATTCGAGTTCTTTTTCAAAGTATTCATAGCTCATTAGGATATAAATGATATATATAACCTCGATTCGAAAGCAATTAATCAGTTGAATGACTTCCGTCGTCAGAGTTTTATCTTTTTAAATGATTAAATGCACTAACAAGGTTCACAATCTGTTACTTGATGCTTCATAAATGTTTCTTTACTAAAAGATCTTCAAAAACAACTGACATTTTCTATTTTAACAAAGGAAAGACATAACAAATTGATCTGTTTGTAATAATTTTCATGGATAAAACTTGAATATCCGATCAACTAGAGTTTAATATCCAATTTATTTATCAATTCATAACCTGGAGAAAAGAATGTTGCATATTGCAGCTCATATATTATTAACAGTGAGCTATCAACTCTTTCACATTGAGAGAGTTTATTTTTCAAAAAACAACTATTCTTTGTGTTGAAAGACGCCATATTGTCATATATCTAGCGACATCTATTGAAACTCTAAATAAAATATATTGATAGTTATTTTTGAAGATCTTGAACTAAATTTAAAATATTGTCATTCTTATATTCAATAAGAACATACATAATGAGAATAAAAAAAATTTTATGAACAGTTGCAATGATACTAATTAGAAACGAATAAAAATATGGCTGATTCATGATGATCTCACACAAATTCTGTTCAATTTTCACAGAAGGATTATAAAAATGGATCAATTTAAAAAACTCTATCATGAATATTGTAAAACTTATCATGTTGAACCTAATGAATTACTTTTAGGTGAAATTCAAAAGTATAAAAATAATTTTTCTATACAAAAAACAATAGTTTTTAAAAAAAATTTATTTTTCGATTGTCGTTTTTAAAGAGTTTCTGGTGAAGATAATAAAACAAAAAGTTTAAATTTATCATCATTCAATATTTCCGAAGCACAATGTACTATATTAGGAAAAATACTTACACATGATTTTATATTTACTAGTATTCATCTTAATGATTGTAATTTATCAAGTGATGGTAAATTATTAATTTATTTGAAATACTTTTTGTTTTTTCATTGATTTCTTTTTTTTCTTTTTTACAAGCTTTACAGGCTCTTCTACATGGACTTACAACTAATACAGCATGTAAAGCATTAGAATTAAAGGTAGATAATTTATCATAATATTTATATGAATTTATTTTGTCAAAATAAAGGGAAATGGTATTCAAGGAGCTGGAACTGAAGCATTAGCTAAAGTATTAAGAAAAAATCAAACACTTCGAAAGTAAGTGTAGAACAAGATTTTGTTGATTTTGAAAACTAGTGAACGTATATTTAAATGAAACATGAAAAAGAAACATACCCCTGTGACAGTGTTTATTGGGAGATACTTTACAGATTCTGTTTTTTTTTTATTATATCTAGAATAATTATTTCTATTATAAACAAATTTCTTGAAAAATCGATAATTTAAATTTTTCATATGATCTTCTTTTAGTTTACGATTAGAATGGAATCAACTAGGTTCAATGAATACTCCAGCATTTAGTATTTTTTGTGATGCACTTGCAGATAATAAATCATTAATTGATCTTGATTTACGTAATAATGATATAAATCATGTTGGTGGTTCAGAATTAGCATCAGCTCTAAAACGAAATACAACATTACGTGCATTAGGTGTGTATTCAATACTAAATGATGAACGAAAATTTTTTTTTTTATTCTAATAAACATGAATAGATCTTCGTTGGAATAATGTTGGACTCATTGGTGGTCGAGCTCTATTAGTTTTATGTCAATCAAATTCAACTTTAAATGAATTACAATTAATTGGTAATAATATTCCTGATGATATTATGCAGAGTATTGGTATGTTTCCTTTTTTTTTTCATATTTCTTATAGGTCAAAGAATTTGTTTTATTTTTTTAATATTAGCTAATGCATTATCAAAAAATACTGAACAACATCAAATACATTTTGGACATTCACAAAATATGGCTATACTTTCAAGACAATTACAAAATGTTCATGAAGAAAAAGATCGTCAAATAACAACAACATTAACACGTATGTCACTTCAAGAACAAGCAATGCTTAAAGCAAATAAATCATTAGCTGAAAAATTAAAAAAATTACAAGATGCATTAGATGAACGAAAATTATCATTTAATGCATTATCATCAAAAAATACTTTACTTGAAGCAGATTTAACTGTAGCTAAACAACAATATGATGATATACAAAATGTTATTAAAAAAATGGAAATTGATAAACAAGAATTAATATATAAAATTCGAAGAGAATGTAAACAAGAAAAAGATGTAATATATATCATTAGAATATCTTCAATGATAAAGTTTATTTTATTTAATTTTTTTTTTTTTTGTAGGAACTAATTGATATTCAAGAAAAACTTCAACGAGATTTAAATGCAAGTCTAGAAATTCAACGACGTTTAAATGAAAAAATTCAAGATCTTGAACGAAAAAATGATAAACTTCAAACAACAGTTCATGAACTTGGAGAAACTGTATGTTATTTATCTATTCTTCTTTTTTTTTTCTTCAAAGAGAAATAATAAGAAAAAAAAAAACGTCTCTTTATAGATAACCATCAATGAACGTGACTATCAAATAAAATTAACTGCATTAGATGATGAAAATCAACGATTAAAATTAAAACAGAAAGAAGATTTAAAAGATCGTGAATTAATAACAAATCGAGATATACAACGTTTAAAAGAAGCTCATTCATCAACAGAACAAACATTAAAAGAACAACTAACTAAACTTGAAAATATTCGTACATCACTCGAACGAGTATATATATATATTTGTATTTTATCATTTCATTATATTTATTTTATTTTAAGGAAATCAATTCACTTAAATCTAATTTGTCAACACAAAAATTAGCTCATGATGAAACACTTCAAGAAGAAAAAATTCGAATTAAAAATAACGAAGAAAAAAAACAACAAGAACTTGAAGATCGGATACATACATTAACTACTTCAAAAGACGAACTTGAAGTAATAATCATTTCTTTTTTTATTATTATAATCGTTAATGTTTCCATGCAAAAGAGATTTCCTAGAAACTTTTCAAAAACGATCGCGACAGAGTTTCATTCTAATATACATTATCTATTCATTGATTTCAATCATAAATACCGAAAATAGACTCAAGTCCGTTTACGGATAATTTATTATGGTCATATCATAATGAGATTACAGTTTCATATACAGTAGTATTTGATGAAAATACGATATTGTATATGATGCCGTATTACTGTCCGTAGCATTCAGAGAAAACATGATCTGTTTACTTGTCTTACTGACGACGGAACGTTTTCAACTGTTCAATCGCTTTTGAGTTCAGACTCTGTGCATAAAGTAGGCCCCATTGGGGTATAAAAAAATCAAAAAAAAAGTGCCTTTAGACCTTCTGCCCAGAGCTATAGACATTTTACTGGAATTTTAGGCTATGGCATGGTATATATCAAAAAATCGAATGGTAGTATTTCGAGCTGAGATTTTGCCTACAGACAGGCCTATTGATGGTTAGAATGAGCTGAAAATTTCAGCTCAAAAGAACATTTCCTTTCCGAGATATTAGAGTCTCAAAAAACAGAATATTTTAGTATCGTTCAAAGGATATCAGTGATTCTTGGAATTCCAATATCTTGAGAAGAAAATATTTTTTCGAACTGAAACTTTCAAGACATTTTGCTCAACAATAGGCCTGTCTGTGGATTAAATCTCAGCTCGAAATACCGCCATTCGATTTTTTTGGTATATACCATGTCATAGGCTAAAATTGTAGTAACATGCCTATAACTCTGGACAGAAGGCCTAAGAGCACGTATCCTTTTGGGATTTTTTATATCTCAATGAAGTCTACTTTATGCACAGAGCCTGAACTCAGAAGCAATTGGACAATTGGAAATGTTCCCTCGTGAGATGTAAACGACCGTATACGGCATCATGTGTTATCGTATTCATATCAGAGATGTCCATCGCGGCGCTGCCGCGCCGCTGCCGCTGCCGCTGCCGCTGCCGCGGTGGCGGTGGCGGCGCGGCAGCGGCAGGTTTTTAAAAAAAATCACCGCGGCAGCGGCGCGGTAGCGGCAGATTTTTTTAAAAGTCATCGCGGCAGCGGCGCGGTAGCGGCAGGTTTTTTAAAAAACCATCGCGGCAGCGGCGCGGTAGCGGCAGGAGTTTTTTGGAGGACATTGAAAAACTGTATGAATTTAATAGAATTTCAGGATTTACAAATGAAACGCCCTGATATTGAATAAATCTGATGGACTAGTACCCATATCTCTGGTCAAATATAGTCACAGCAGTGAAATTAGAAACACTTTTTTGAAAATCGTCGCGGCAGCGGCGCGGTGGCGGCACGTTTATTTTATAATTCATCGCGGCAGCGGCGCGGCAGCGTTTCTTTTATAAGTCATCGCGGTGCGGCAGCGTCGCGGCAACATTTTTTTATAAACCGCCGCGGCGCGGCAGCGGTGCGGCAGCTTTTTTTTTCTAAGGCCGCGGCGCGGCAGCGGCAGATTTTCAGCCGCGATGGACATCTCTGATTCATATACTCTTCTGATTCAAGAGAAAGGGAATTTCTCTCCTAGTGTTTTAAACTGGAACTTTTATTTTATTTATTTTAAATTACCTACTATTTCATCTGTTGTTCGAATCGATTTGAATAAAAATAATATAGTTTAATTTAATTGTAAAATTTCAGTATCCATATAGAAACGGTTAACTGTATAATAAATATGTTTTGTTCTTCATAGTCTCGTTATAATCAACAATTAATTGCTTATCGAGAACTTCAACAGAAACTAAATTTTCAATCAGTTGAAATTGAATCATTTAAACGACAAATTGAATCAATACAAATGGTAAAATTTATGTCTCTTTTTCATGTTGGAATAAATTTTTCTTATTTTCTAGACAATTCATGATAAAGATACAGAAATTCTTGAAACTCGTGAAAAAACTAAAACAGATTATGAAAAAAAATTACGTTCAATTCAAAAAGATATTGATATGAATGATGAATTAAAAGATCGTATTAAACAATTAGAAAATGAATTAAAAGGTAATATGATTAAAAAAAAACAATTTTTTTTTCGAATATTTTATTAATCATAGATCAACGTTTTAATGATCGAAATACAATTCGTGAACTTGAAAGTCGTGTAGCTGAATTACAAACAACATTAAAGCACCGTGATCAAGAAATAAGTCGTTTAAAACTTGATGAAGAACAAAGATTACATTTTCTACGTTCTGCTATTATTGATTATATTGGTACAGGAGCCAACACATAATCTATGTCTTTTTAAGTTTTATTTTAAATATACATTTTGTATAATGTACGGATAGATAATTTTTTTTAAAATAAATGGAACGTTTATATATGTGCATATTCAGGGAGCATTAAAAATTGTCTTTTAATCAAGTTGCGGAACTATTTGATATACCATTGTTTATATAATATCTCATTGAATATATTGTTAGACGAATGACAAATTTATTAAAAATAGAAAGAGGATACAGTTCCTTTCTTTGTCTGTCGCCAATGTAATCACAAGACCACCTACTGATTGAGAAGTGCTGAGCAACGAGTTTCTTGTTTCTTTTTCTTATGCTATTCGTTTAACAGATGAAAACAAAGAACACATACGATATTATTAAATATGTCAATGTCAAGTAAATCTTGTGAAAACCGTAATTATAGTTATCACTATTCTTGATCTAATTACAACTAATATCAAGTTTTATCCATCTACGTATATTTCATAACCTGAAACAACAACACTTCTGTTATATATTTTTTTCTAAATGAACAAAATCAAATATGTATTATCCAACTGTTGTTCAACCAACATCTGCCGAAACATGGCCAAACGCCTATCAAATCAATACTCAACAACAACAAGCTATACCTGCTGTATATTATCAAGTACCTGAAGCTATTGTTGCACAACAACCAGTACCTACTGTATATTATCAAACACCTTCAGTCACTGTTCCACCTATTCCGACTACAACAACTTCTCAAACCAATATTCAACAACAACCACAGACCACATCGATAACAACAACAAAAACAACTCGAATTCTTGATCCAACAACTTTACCAACAATACATCAAAATTCTGTTACCAAAGAAATAAAAACTACAACAACTGCTACTAAACCAGAAATATCAACAACACAAACAATCGTTACTTCAACAGCTACAAATGGTCCTCTAGTAACAAGGACAACAGTTGCACCAACCGTTGAAACAACGATAATTCAAGAAAGACCACAAAATCAACCTCGTCGTTTAAGAAGTCTTTCAACATCGACATATTCAGGTAGTACAACAACTTCTACACATTCTACAATTACTCCACAACCTGAAATTATCAAACAATCAGTTGTTCTCCCACCACCACCACCAGTACCTATACAAACAACAACTATAGCACCTGTACGTCGTGTAATACATCATGCACATCATCATCGACAACGTACACCTAGTAGTTATTATTCATCTGATCTTGATTATGGAAAACAAAAAGTTTATAAAACAGATTATAAATATCGTCATTATTATTGTTGTAATGTATGTAAAGGTCGTTGTGATTTACGTAATCGTTCATATGGTTGTTGTGAATGGTTTTATGGTTGTCCTGTATGGGCATTAATTTTATGTGGATTATTTTTTCTTGCTTTACTTATAACGTTTCTTACATTATTTGGTTTACAACCATCAATTAATTCAACACGTCGTGCTGAAACAGCTGAAACACGTTTATTAAATCGTACACAAATTATATATGGATTTTATAAAAATTGTGGTTATCAAATAAATGCAACATCAAATACACCAACGACACTTATTTTATGTACAAATACAGCAACAACAACAACTGCACGTATAGAATTATCATCATTCTATACAGTAATAAGTGAAACAAATTATTATACTTATAGTAAAATATTAACTTTGATTTTGTTATTTATTTGCTTTGAAAACTTGAAATTTTAATATTAACGTTTTAAATAAATTGTTCTCGAGTAAAAATGTTCAAATAGAATAATGAAATCGAACTGATCATTATTTACAATAATCGTTCTAAGTGAATGTTGATACCAGTCATTGTTATAGTCTACATATTCATATCAATATCATATATAATTTTTTTAATTGAAATTTTTAAAGACCAGATTACTATATACCAAGCCACTTTAAATATATTTCTTTTACAAAAATGGATTCTACACAATAGCGCTCCACAATCACCACAGTTATTTTAAGAGTTCATTATCAAAGTGATCAGAAGTTGAATGAGGTCAGACAATTTTCAATGCTTAATAAATACAGCATAAAAGATATTCATAGTACTTAATGCAGTTGATAGTTCACTCGATTTTCTGTGACAATAAAGAATGTTATCGAATTGAATAAATGTGATGTTTTTATTTATTACCTAAATAAAACTTTCAAACCGTTCGCCTACAAGAAAACATATTCAGCTGGCTGCTTCCACTTGTAATGATTTCTTCCCTATAGATACTACATAGTTTTCTAATTAAAATCTTAAAAAATTGGACTTTCTATCAAGACTTGACTAAGTTATCGAATTTTTAAAATGTCTTTTTTTTTTAAAAATTGCAAGTTGTTGAAAAATTCAAATTCTCAAATTTTGATTTATAACTCTATAAATATAGAGAACTGAAGTAGGCTAGTTTTCAACAAAGTTTCTGCATTGTTTTATAGACTTGAGTAGAAAAGATTTTCTCCTTAGTTAAGTTTCCTGACTGTTATCAATTGCGAAATATCTAACCCACAGAACAAATATTGATGAAAAATCCGATTCAAATAGTATCCGCTTAATCGATTTTTATTGAATTTATCGGCAGTTTTTCTTACATGAGTAAACTCAAGAGTTTGAAAAAACAACTCAACAATTTGAGTTTCTAATTTAAATTAGTAAATCCTACTTTGGTCGAAAGATAAATATGCCGACTTATTTAAAGATTGAAATTATACAAATTATTATTTAGTTAAGCCACAGCAACATAACGCTATATGTATAGTGATAACAAGCGTTCAAAAATTCTCAATGAAAATTCCCATAGACGATGAACATAGAAACGATAATCCATACAATAACATGAAAGGAAACGACCACAGAAAGGAACCTTAATGAAAAAAATTAACTTGAATCGTGCATATGTTTCATATCTTTTATTTTTGTGTATATAAATAAGTGAGATTAACAAGAACACACTCATACCCTTACCCTTGCTACACTTTATCAATTAGCTGATAATGTCATTTTATAAGTTAATCGACTGTTCATGTTTGTATTATCCACGTTGTAAATTACAAGCATCAGAAATATCAAATGAGCATGTATTTCGATATCGGTTAAGTAAATCCTTAAAATTTGAGATAACTTCGGTTTATAATCATCACTATTTCAATCAACTAAAAGATAAATAATTTAATTTCTAATCCATATTTCTCTTACGCAGGAATCCTTTTTTTTGAAAAACAAGTAAAAAAAGTTCGAGTATGGAGATTTGTTCTTTACAGAAGACAATTTTTCGACTCCCGGTAGAAAAAAGTCTAGATGAATGAAAACATTTTATCATTGATAGAACCACATTGTATCTAAGGTTAATAAATATACAGAAAAGCATCGTTTCTTTATTCTTGTGTTCCTAAATATTTTGTGATTCTAATCCTCGTCTAATAAAATTTTCTATAAAAAAAATTCTGATTCTTCTATCTGTCATTTTTTGAAAAACTTACTCCTTTTTATATAAATTTGCGAGGAGCTGTGAATTTAAAAACTAAATTTCATTTGTTCATGCTCACAATATTGATACTAGAGATGCAACGGTGACGGTGGTCACCGGTGTGATCGGTCTACGGTTCACCGTTCACCGGTCTCACCGGACCGCCGGTTCACCGTAGGACCGGTGCACCGTACCAACCGGTGCCACCGGTCTACCGGTCACCGCAGTAGCGGTGCACCGTTCCACCGGTATACGAGCACCGTAAGCATCGGTCACAATGTACTGCAGATATAGCTACTCAAGTTCAACTGTGTCTTATTAAAAATGAAGCTGACCATCTCATAATCGAGAAGTGCACATATATTTGATATCCCTCTACTTTCTGTGATTTATGATCATGCTTCACAAATTTAATAAAATGTTTCTATACACTGACCGCTCCTTCAGTACGATGCTGACCGTAGGCGTACGTCAGACAACATCAAGATACTCATTTAGCTGATATTTGTTAGTGCGAGACTATCTGGGTATGAAAGATGTTTATACAAAAAAATTAGGTATGCCGCTTCAAGAAACACCTTTAAGGTCAACAATAGCTGATAGAATGTCGCGAACCTACGGTGATCGCCGGTTTATAACATTCTACCGACTCATCAAAACTTAGGATAACCAGCAGTACGCTTTTAATGTTCATCACCGAAGGTTTTCTTGGCCCTATCGATCGCATAACCGGCATGATTATCACATTCATCGATGAAGAAAATTTTCATTTACCATAGTGAGCAGATCTAAATTACATGTTTTTTCGCATTACCATCAATCCTAATCATGTTGGTTCGGAGAGCGGAGATCTACAGTGGCAGACAGCTTCTAGTATTTCACAGACTCGTTGAAGGCCAGAGCAACTAATAATGGCAATCTAGTCATCATCACCGTATGATTTCGTGAATCTATCAGTCGTATAACTAGCTTCGTAGACAGTCTCCGGAAAAACTTTTCACATGCTGTTTCGTCGTGTACTCAAATATATAGTTTTGTACATCATGATGAAAGTTAAAAATGCTGTTTAGAGAGTGGGAACCTACGGCGATGACCTGTTTGCAGCATTTGACAAGCTCATTGATGCTCAGGGTAGTCAGTAATACCCTTACAACCATCATCACCGTAGGTTCCTGTGACAATGTCGGTCCTAAAACTGGCATCGTTATCATGCTGATTTAGGAAAAAAACTTTCATATACAATAATACATCGCTATAAATTATATACTTTTAAGCGTCACCATGTAGTCTCATAACGCCAGTTACTAGAACGGAGACCTACGGTGATGGACGGTTTCTAGCATTTACAGATTCATCGAGACTCAGAGTAACCAGCAGTATCCATCTAGTCACCATCACCGTAGGTTTTCGTCACCCTATTGATTCTATTATTAGCTTTATAGCCATGCACATCTTGGGAAAGATTTTTCATCATCAGTCTTGTCGTACACTCAGCTGGCTCTGTAAGTTCGCCTGTCCGGAATTTCGCCAACAGTACGCTCACTAGTGGCGAATTTTCCCACGACATTCGTCTATTGGCGAATCTCTAGTATGAAATTTGTCAAAAAATATTTATTTTTGCCTTAGCATGTTCGCCCATGGGCGAATCCCAGTGAAAAATTTTCGCGATTTTCAATCTGATTTTTCTGCAACAAAATCAAAATTATAATCGATTGATAATTTTGATTATTTTTGATCACGACTGATCCATTATTTGACATTGTTGCTTAATTAGTGCGAAAATTTCTAATTGAAATCGGATTACTTTGCAGCATAATCGAAATTATTAATCGATTGGTAATCCTGGATTTGCTACAGAACTATCCGATTTTAATCAGATAATTCCACACTGAATAAGTAACAATATCAAGTAATAGTTAAGTCGTGATCAACAATAGTCAAAATTATCAATCGATTATAATTTTGATTTTGTTGCAGAAAAATCCGATTGAAAATCGCAAAATTTTTTCACTGGGATGTCATGGAGAAATTCGCCAATTTTAATCCGTAGAATTATGACTCAACTTAATTGATGATAGAATATTTAAGTATTACCGGATGTGGGTGTATATGGGTGTGGGTATGAGTATAGGTCAAGCGCATATACAACATCCAGACTCGCACCTACACCCACATCCACACCCAGTCACCTACATCCAGACCATTTTTTGTTAGTATATTCGCTAATTAGCAAATCTCTTTCTTGAAAATCGCCAATTTGGCGAATCTCTAGCATGAAATTCGCCAATAAAATTTTTGTTTCGTCATAGTGTATTCGTCAATTGGTGAAAAGCTAGCTGATATTCACCAGTTGGCGAAAAGGAAGATTGGGGTTGGTATAATTCCGCCACTCGGCTATGCAGTTTTGACCATCAACATGAAAGCTAACAATGGAAGTTAGAGAGTGGAAACCTATCGTTATGGCTAATTCAAAGAATTTTATGGACTAGTTGAGGCTCAAGATAACAAATAACGTCCGTCTAGCAGCCACCACCGTAGGCTTTTATTTTTATACCGACCACCTCGTTAGCCTGATGATTATAGTCGTCCGTAAAAGTGTCTCGTATATGACTACATTCTCAAATCAAGAATACGGTTTCAATCCTAGAGTTTAAGGCGAACATGGCAGGTTAGAATATTAGGAGCCCCCTGATATGGTTGATTTTGACAATTTTTCAGACACCTGCATGCTTGCATCAATCACTGATGCTGTTACATTGGAGTTTGGCATAAGTTTTCATGGCTCCACTGACTCTTTTCTTAATCGAATCACGGTAATCAAGTATGAAAGAAACGCTTTATGTGTTATAGTGCCGTCTAGTAAGGGGTATAGCTTCGACTATCGTTATTAATGTTAGTGATACAACGATGACGATTACCATAGGTATGGTTACGGGTTCACTACGTGAACTATTCGTACGGTTATTGCTATAACTAAGAAAACAGCACCTACGATTTCAGGACCAATTATGATAACCATAGGTACAGTTATCAGTCATATAAGGCTTTCGTGAAACACAGTATTTTCTAAGACACTAACGAATTCCTGTGAAAGCTAAAGAAAGATGATCATGATCAGAAAATCGGAATCTGAGGTCAAACTTTGAAAATGTTTAAGTTGACTTTGTACGCTAAGGACAGGTTTTCTAAGAAGTTGCTGATACTTAGTAAAGATTGACGAAAGTAAATCGGTTTCCAGGAACTCGAATATGATATCAAATTATCAAGGCTCTGCATTTCAATTATCAATAAAATGATTTCTTGATGAATGTTATAGTTTTCTTAAGTATTAGAGTCGAATGCGTCAAGTTGAATTTTCCTTCATCAATCCATCGAGGAAATAGTTACTTTCATAATAAACACTCACTTAATCTAAAAACTTCAGTTTAAAATTTTCAAAGACTGACTTTGAATTCAGACTCTCCGGCCCCAGTTTACTTCGTCAACCTTTATAAAAACCTCAGCTTCTTAACAATGCTGTTTTTCGCGACACTCGTTTTGACCTAATAATTGTACCTAGGAGGATCCTAGTTGGACCGGTAACTGTAAGTGCGGTTATCGCAATCGGACTATCAGCCGTACCCACGATACTCGTAGTTTGGCTACTAACGGTAGACACAGTTATCGTATTTAGACCGGTATCCGTAGATATACTTATCGTAGCTAGACCGATGGCCGTAGGTACGGCCATATAATCTCGCTGATAACTATCAATGCGGTATCGTAGTTGGACTGGTAATCGTAGGTACGTTTATCGTAGTTGCACCAATAGCTTTACTTACGGTAATCGTAGCTAGGCGAGTAACCGTAACTTAGATGATAGTAGTTAGACTGATAAGTGTACCTGTGGCTATTGTAGTTGGATTGATTACGGTAGCCTCGGTGATGGTAGTTAGATCTGTAACCGTAGGTACAGTGATTTTAGGTGGACCAGTAACTATTGGTACGGTTATCGTGATTGGATCGAAAAATCTAGGTACAATGTCTGTAGCTGTACCGGTAACCGTAGGTATGGTTATCGGCTTCGACCGGCGAAATGACCTTCACCGTTGTATTTCTAGTCAATATCAATACCCTTCATTTAGAACTACGAAAATCTGCGATGATGATCGGTTTCCGCTATTACTCAAACAACATAAGACTCAATGCATCCAGCAGTACTAATATGCCAGTCTCCATTATGGCTCATTATAACTTTATCGGCTTGATTCTCTGCTTTATTCCAAAGTTCTGATTAGTATTTCCCAAAATTAATTAGGACGAGAAATTACTTCTTATCAGAAAGTTAAGTGCTCGAGCTTCTGAGATGTAACGTGTAGGAGAGACACCGAAATACAAAAAAGTGACCGGTGCACCGGTCCCACCGCCTCACCGTACCACCGGTGCACCCCTAACTTATACCTTATACCCTTATCTCTTTATACTCTTTTAGTTGTATCCCTTATGCCCCTGTAGTCTTAGCCTCTTATCCCCTTTACTCTTATATCCTTATCCCTTATCCCCTACTCCCTTATAGCCTTATGGCCCTTGTGGACCTATGGATCCCTTTATATAATAGCCATTGGCGACCTATGGGTACCCCTATATAATAGCACTTGAGGGTCTATGGGTACCTCCATATAATAACTCCTTGACGACCCAGGGGTACCACCATAGGATAGCCCTTGTGGACCTATGGGTACCCCCACAGGATAGCTCTTGAGGACCTATGGGTACCTCCATATAATAGCCCCTTGAGGACCCAGGCGTACTCCCATAGGATAGCCTTTGAGGACCTATGGGTACCTACATAGGATAGCTCTTGAGGGTCTATGGGTACCTCCATATAATAGCCCCTTGAGACCTATGGGTACCCCCATTGGATAACCCTTGAGGACCCAGGGTACTCCCACAGGATAGCTCTTGACGACCTATGCCCCCCCCCCCCAATAGGATAGCAGTTGAGGACTTACGGGTACCTTCATAGGATAGCCCTTGAGGACCTACGAGTACATCCATAGGATAGCTCTAGAGGACCTATGGGCTCCCAATATAGTAGCCCTTGGTGCCTTCCCCTTTCTAGCCTTATTTGACCTTTAACCTTTGAGCCGGTATGGAGAAACACCCACACACAGACACACACTGACCATTATATATATAGATTATTACTTTATTACAGTAATAATTATTACTTGTTATTACTAATTACTTTTATTAGTAATAAGGTTTTATTACCTTATTACTGGTAACAAGTAATATTTTTTTTTATTACTGGTAATAAGTAATAAAGTAATAATTACTATTACCAATTACTGAGTAATAGTAATAAAAAAGTAATAGTAATGTGCCACCCCTACTAACCAGCCGAGCCAAGATATGTAAATGCGAATAAAATTCATTATAACTTCCTCTATAGTATTCTATGATTTAAAAATAGCAGATGTCGTTTACGATGGTATTCTGATATTTTTCGGGCTCGTGCAGTCAACCGACATTCCATCCAGCGCGGAGCGCTGAATAGCAGTCTAGTTATCAATATCTATTCAATACAAACGGTTTTTTTTTCTGGGAATTGAAATAAAAGTTTTTAAATATTTGTCTTGCTTATTTTACATTCATTATAACATTTTCTTCTACAATGCTGTTTCACGGAATAGATAAACAAATCTCTTCTGACTTGAGCATTATTGGCTATTTTGAAAAAAAAACGAGGTGGTCTTTGGAATAATCTTCTCTAAATACATCCCTGTCTATGATATAAAAAAAAACACTAAGGTATTTGACGCGAATATATTTATACAACTAAGATATAGAGACAAAATTATTAATGAAACATTCGAAAAAAAAAAATTTTAACCATGAACTACAAGTAGTGTACAACCATGATACAACAAATACAATAGGATATGTACAAATGATCTTAGACAAAAGCAAGACTCTTTGACGAAACAAATCAGTATTGATATATAATAGGACAATAGGACATAGCTAAGACGTAAAGATAAATTAAACATTAAATTGATGATGTTCTTGAATTGAGACTCCACTCATCACCTTCTTTAATTTTCGACGATATCGTTTGGATAACCATTTGATCTTGGCATAACGAGACAAATCATTATATTTGGTGGATTCTCGAAGATGATATTGTTGGTGTTGCTCATGGTACTTCTGAACAAGAAGACGGATACGGAAAACAATACTACTGATCAATATTCCACATACAATTAAACCAATAATAAAAATGGAAATGGTACGACCGATCATATGTTCTTTTTTCTAGAAAGTATCAAAAATTATCACTAAAATGAGGAAAATAATAAGATAATGATTGTATCTTACCCACAGATCATATGCTGTCTCAAAGGCGATTCCAATTATGACGAGACCGACTGCATTGGCAAAAATATATAGGGCAATATCTACGAGTTTTTTATTTTTTGTCAAACGATACTAGTAATTTAAGAAGAAAATATTTATAATAATTTCGAATAAGTAAAGAATAATAAATGAAATTTTTTATTAGATACATAGAAAAGAAGATTTACCACAAGTATCCGTACTTGTGTATTCAAACAACATTGAGATTTGTTTATTGTCGAACTAGAAGAAGTGCTAGTTGATATTATAGCAATAGACATAATGAAAACTATTTCTACAAATTTTTCGATCTAAAATAATATGTTAAACGCTATATAGTGGAAGATGTTCTAGGTAAAATCAGGACAACCGTGTTCATCAAAACAGGAATTACGATTCTGATATTGAAGGACATATTTATTGTTTTGCTGAACTCATCTTCTCCACATGATGATACACTCATTTATTATAGCAATGTTTTCCTTCTTATTCAAGTGTTGATTGAGATACTTTATTTTTGATTAAAAATTATTCTGTATTTAGAGGCCACACACTATAACTCTTTTCATTACGTGCCCAAATGCTTTCTACGCAGTTGTGTGTAAATGATATAGTGCACATTTCACTACAATGTTAAAAAGCTGTTAGCGCAATCCCTGTAGGATTAAAAAGTGAGGAGACTCTGCAATATAAGCAGTGTTTCATAATAGCTGAGTATAAATTGTTAATGATATTTTTCAAACTTTTGTTTGGCATAAAGATTTGGAATTTTTATCATATATATATATATATCTAATCACGATCTTTTATTTCTGAAAGTTTCAGCTCTCTAACTATACTAGTGATGAGATACATCGACAAGATTGAAATACATAATTTTTCGTACTAAGTTTTTGCTTTATTTTCACTGCACAAACTGAGGCAAAAAATCGAATGCGAAAAATTATGTATTTCAATCTTATCGATATATCTCATCATTAGTTACAGCTAGCGAGCTGAAATTTTCAGAAATAAAAGATCGTAATTAGATACAGGGTGTCCGGAAAGTCATTTAACAAAAGTTTTTTCGTATATCTTTGTTGTTTCATTTAACATTATCAACAAATTTTTTTTAAATTATAGGCGAATATACCGAGTTTTTATTTATCCGAGCGACTTTCGATACTATCCTGCAAAACTATTATCTTTGATCGAAATACAAAAACTTTGTTATTTTTGTCAGACGCGAGTAGAACATTATGCAGCGTTTTTTCTTTAATTATTTAGTCTTTCTATAGTAGCTCTCTGTAAATTTTGCTTCAAAGAAAAGGTGTAGAAAATTTTCCATATACATATTCTTATAGAACTCGAGAAACTCTATCTAACCATATGAAAGTATCAAAGGAAAAAACATCATAAAATTTTGTATTACTCGCATCTCATAAGCACGAACTTTTTTTACCATAGACACAGCTCACTAAAGTCTACAAGATCCGCTAAGTCTCGACTTGAAAGCGCTCGGGCACCTGAGAATGTTCTCTCGTAAGTCTGTCTCGATCTGTTGGGAGAGTGTGCCGCCAAGATGTCTATGATAGTGTCGTAGTCATGTCTGTCACAATCTGTGATAAAGAGGAGCGTTGTTATAATATCTGTCACGGTGTGTGGAGAGAGGGAGAGAAGGATGCAAATTTCTACTCCTATGTACTTTAACACTAATTTTCAATCGTGTTTCACGAAAAAAGTGTAATAATATATCCTCGTTGTCTGTTATAAGATGCATCATAAATATAGAAATTTATCATTGTATTCCTTTTTTTTACAGTATGCCACAAAATCTTGATGCAATACAACATACAGTATAACCTCTCTATAGTGGACACCCAAGGGACTTTTTCAAAGTGTCCACTATACAGAGGTGTCCACTTAAGAGAGGTTTTCGATTTCTTTCGCTTCAAAGTGATCACTATCGTTACTATAGTAGATTCCACTCCTTTCTCAAGTTTGTTCGCATGCAGGTATGTGTTCAGATAAACTTCTCTTATAATTTATTGAAATCTGTTTAATTTTATTAATTCTTGTTGAATAGGTGAATGTGTGTTCAATTTAGTAATTTGCTGTCCTTTTATATTATCATCTGGCCTGGTCTTTTTTTGCCTAGTCTATTCTCTTTTTACCCTGTCTGTTTCGTTTCTGCCTAGTCTATTTTCTTTCCATTGCCTTTGTATTGCAGTGTACGTCGCGTATTGATTTCATTAGCGCCTTGTCACATGCACAATTCTGTCTAGACAAAGATAATGCGACGAACTTAACAGACTGTCCACTATGAAGAGGTTATTCACTGCAATGGGACCAGATAAAAGTGTCCACAGTCCAGAATACGGAGCTGTCCACATTCGGGAGGTTCATTTCCAGCAAAAAAGGCTCGGTGGGACCGAGAGGTGTCCACAATAGGGAGATGTCCACTTTAGAGAGGTGTCCACTAACAGAGGTTTTACTGTATTTATAAATGATTATTGAACGTCACGAAAACCATCTATCGGAAATATCTTTCGATTTCTAATTGAATATTTTTTCTTTTAAATCTATTATTCATTTTAAATCAAATTATTGATATCATTTTCATTTAATTCTATTTTATAATATCGATTATATATCGATAAAATCTCAACACAATTATAAATGTTGATTAACTGAAAAATCAAGTCATATATGATTATACTGAAAAACAATTCTAAAAAAATTCTTTCATCAATAGTAGAACTCGTTAAAACAATTTCATCATTTTCATGGTTTATAACACGAATTGTTACCAAATAATTAAATTCATTTAAAAAATCTTCTTTTTTCATCAAGCCGTTCAAACAAATCATTTTTTAAATGTTGTTGGATTATTGATCGACACATATCCGAAGAACAACAATACATCATACATAATTTATCGAATATGCTTCTATCATTTGAACATGACTCATTTAAACAAGAACCTTAAGAAAAAAAAAGAAATTTTGTTAACTATTTATACGATTTATTAGATCCGTTCTAATTAACTTATTTCTATTATCGAATAATATTCTAACTGTTATTTATTCTTTCGAATAAATAATTGAGTTAGTTCGATTAGCTTTCAATAGGTAAGCCAGAATTTCGCCAATAAGAATTTCGCCAACGGAATTTCGACAATGTCAATTTTCAGTAGAATTTCGAAACATTTTGAAATTCCACTGGAAGATCGACAATATTGTCGAATTTCCCACTCTTGTCGAAATTCCTTAGGAATTCTGACAATAATTATTATTAATGCATTTTTTACTGTCGATTTTTCATCGGATTTTCGACATTAAAAATTAGTAATGCGTTTTTTTATTGTCTATTTTCCGACGGAAAATGGACAATAAATACGCAGGATTAAATCATACTCAATCAGTTAAATTTCAATGATTACAATGTTTAATCGTTGAACTACTATTACTAAATTAGATTCTTTACTAATGCTAGTTTCTTTTTTTCTTTTCTGTTCTCTTGTTTTGATTCATACTGGATCGTCGTTTGATACCCTCGATTTTCTTTTATAATATACGCTAATCGTTATCACTCTTCTTTTTGTTATTCTTTATTTATTTCCTTTATTTTTCCTCGATCTAATCAGAATCAGAATACATGTATATATGTATCTTCGTATATATAATGTTTACTATACTCGTTCTCGAGGTATATATCTATTGTGTTTAGTATTTTCGCTGTCGAGGTATATATAGAGAGAAAATATCGCCTGTTCGTTCACTTATTTTCGCGCATATATAAGCTCTTGTATTATCCGTCTTTTTTCATATCCACTTTTTGAAGAAACACTTGTAAATTCTTCATCGCCATACAATTCATTTCAAGTTGTTTAATCCATCATTAATCGTCAAATGGTAGTAATTACTCGTGCTGCAGCAAAACGACAACAACAATCATCTAATGCAGATAGTATTGTTTTACATCGTAATATAATTAAAAAAAACGGAAGAAACAAGTAGCTGGTCAACATGCATCATCATGTATTAGTTCATCATCACCATTACAATCAAATGCAATAACATCAACATCATGTACTTTTACATTATCAGCATTTAATACACCAAATTCAAATGAATGTTTAATTAACACACCAATAACAACAACAGCATCTTCATCAAGATTTGAATTATGTGATCATCAAAATCAAAATGATGTTATTGGTATTAATGATAGCAATCAATTCATTAGTTTACCATCAATGGAATTCAATCAAACGGATAATAATCAACAAGATCAAATACATGATGTTGAAGATAATGATGAATCAGATACAAAAACATCATGGCCAATTATCGTTGGTGAAATTCAATGGTGTAAAACAAATCGTGGAAATGATCGCATGTGTATGTGTGGATATACTTATGATTTTATGTCACAAACATTAAAAAAAAATATTCGTTATTTTCGTTGTTCCAAAAAAAATATCGGTTGTAATGCTGTTGTTCGAATATGTATTGATTCCAACATGTATAAAGATTCAAATAATGTTGAACACAATCATCCACCAGATCATCATAATGTTAAACGTTTATTAGTATTACAGAAAATCAAAGAAAGAGTAATGGTGGAACCAACTTCTGTTACTCGTATTATAGAAGATGAATATGTAAAACATCATTTGAACGATGGTGATCGAGAAAAATTTTTATTACCAGCATCACAAGGTAAGCGATGCAGACATAATTAACATTAATATAAAATATATGTCTTTAAGAAGTTAAATGTATATATTTTTTTTTGTATTTTTAGCTTCAAAGTTTTACAAAATTCGTGCAAAAATGGTACCATCTAATCCCAAATCAATGAATTTTAAAGTTCCACAGTTGTATTCAACAACCCACGATGATGATGAATTTTTAATTTATGATTCCATACATAAAAAAATTGGTGGTAGATTAATGATATTTTCTACTGAAGTATTAATTAAAATATTATGTAGTTGTGAAATTATATTTGTTGATGGCACGTTTAAAACACGTCCTATTATGTTCTCTCAAGTTTATGTGATAATGGGAATGCATCTAGCAGAAGGTATATATATACTTTTTTTTGTATTTAGTCATCTTCAATTACTTAAAGCTTTTTTATTTAGCTATTCCTTTGGTATGGTGTCTTACACCAAAACGAGAGGAAGAAGTTTATGAAAAAATTTTCAAAGTTTTAAAAAGAAAATCAATTGAATATGGTGTTAAACTTGAACCGAAATATGCTTATGCAGATTTTGAAAGTGGTACCATCAATGCGTTGGAAAAAGTAGTAAGTTATTCATTTCTTGAGGAAAAATTGACATATAGGCAAGCAATTCACTATGCATGACATCATTAAAATCTTTTTTTTTAGTTTCCTGATATTATTGTTCGTGGTTGTTGGTATCACTTTACTCAGTCGGTCTTTCGAAATATTCAAAAAATGGGATTATCAACTGTATATGAAAAAAACAAAGAAGTGAACATATGGTTGAAGAGTTTCATGGCATTACCATTAATAAAGAATGATATACTTGATGCTGCTGTTGAATTATTAATTAAAAACGTACCATCTTCTGATAAATCATTAATTGATTTTTATGAATATTTTCAACGTCAATGGTTTACACGTAAACCACCGAGATATTGGAGTTTAGGTCCAATACATATTCGATGCAACAATAGTCTAGAAGGTACAATATGTTTTTAGGATGCAATTATAATCAAAATATTATATGATGTTTTATTGTAATTTTAGGTTATAATAATCGACTCAAATATCGTTTTGGCATTCATCCACAACTATGGCCATTTATTCATTTCCTGAAGGCTGAAGAATCATTGGTAATGATGCGAGCAACACAGATAAGAAATGGTATTTATCGTTATAAAACAATGCCATTCTCGGCTAACAATGAACGTTTAAGAAAAAAAACAAAACAACTTAAAAATTTATCCCGGTTATTTCAACTTGGTTCAATAAGTTTAAATCGATATATAACAAATTTATCGACATTTGTTGGTGAAGCAGCAAAAAAAAAGAAAAAAAACAATAATGATATTCATCATGCTACTATTGATGATAGTCGTATTGATGATGATAACATTTAGTTCAAATTGTTTTTTTTTACTATTTATTAGGATTTTCTTTGACCAATTCGTTGATGTTGTTTTCTTTCACAAATGTGGATTTTGATTAATTTTTTTTCTCCACTTGTTGTTGTTCATTTACTTGTAATAATTATTTTCTGGTACATTGTTTATCTATATCTATTTTGTTTTTCTCGTTTGTCGCTTATACTGATTAAAAAATAAATAAACTTATAATTAATTTAATATATAACATCTGGTTAATACAAATACTTATTTCCTTTTTGTTAACTTTATGATCAAGAAAATTATATTTTTCCAATACATTGTAGCTTCAATCGATATATATTTTGTCGTATTTCCGATGGAAAATCGACAATAAAAAAGTACATTAATAATAATTATTGTCAGAATTCCTAAGGAATTTCGACAATAATGGGAAATTCGGCAGTATTGTCGATTTTCAGTGGAATTTCGAAGTTTGAAATTCCACTGGAAGATCGACATTGGCGAAATTCCGTTGGCGAAATTCTTATTGGCGAAATTCCAGAGAACCTTTCAATATTATGTTTACGAAACAAGTATCGATTTATAACATAATAACCAACTCGAACAATACATATTCGACTTATGAAAATCTTAAGCTAATCTTTCATCGTTTCAACGAATTGTTTTCATACTTTATTTAAGAAAAAAAAGAAGAAGTTGAACAACTCCGTTAATATGATGATATTTAAAGTCGAATATGAATATCTTTATTTAATTCTATCTAATAAATTAAAATAAGTCGTTTATTATAGAGATCTATTTCTAACTAAATAAACTTAATATTTAAATAACTTATCTATCAAACATTGATTATTATTCATGATAATTATAATCAGATTTAATATATTTTTAAATGCATATATCGAGAACATATTTAAATATGAATATAATCATTAGTTGCAAATCCTACTCTTAATTACATCACTTACAAATGATGATAAATCGATTATTCACAGTTATGACTATTAATCATTTAAACGATTTGAATTAACAACGACTGAATTGTCAATCAATATTTTAAATAATCGTTAATCATATATCGATTATTTACATTTTCATCCATTAATAATAATATTAAGAAAACCAATTTTTTTTTAATTTTCCTAAACGATCGAAACATATTCGAAAATAAACATTTGAAACGGTTTTTATTTAATAATAGATTTATAAAACTCTAAATAAAACATATAATTTAATTTAAATCTATATCGAGCAAATAAAATTGAATGTCTCATATTTATCTCAAATGTTTTTTTTGGAATAAAAATGATCTAAATATATTAAATAAAATCGATTTTTATATTAAAGAATTTTAACAAGTATTTTAAAATAAAGTATGTTTCATATAGAAACATAAAACTTTTTAAGTTTAAATAAAATTTAAAAAAAAAACTCTTGTGAAATCTTAATTTGATAAGAAGTGAGAAACAAATAAATTGAAAAAAAAAGTACATATGATACTTAATCGTTAACTGAGACAAAACAATGTCGATTAAAATGACATATACATATAATGAATATAAATAAAAACGTTGTTATAATAAATGTTTATCTTTAACTAAATAATCTAATTTCGCTAATTTAGCATAATCATGAATAAAACAAAAGAAGGAATAAACAAATGAAATGAAGCAATAAGATCATTTATAGTTGATGGATAAACTGTTCTGGTTAATACATATATATTGTCCAAATAAATGAATATAAATCTTGATGTGAACATTTATCTAATTTATTTTTTATATTCCATTTAGGATTTATTTCATTTGATGTTCTTTTATATTAATAATCGCAATAACTTAATTTATATTGATTTCCAAATAATATATCAATAATATTTTTCTATATTTTCCAAGTATAATTGATGATATATTAAATGCATGTTCAACTTGATCCATTTTTGATCGAATTGAATCAAGTAAATTGGTCATATCTTCCTATTTATCTAATTTATCAAAAGAAAAAAAAAACAATTCTAAATGATTACCACTTTTTAATAAACGTAATATTTATATTGGATTATTATCATATGTTGTTATATGAGGATATTGTCTACATGATACATATAATGATGCAGCTAACCAATGTAATTGATCGCCTTCTAACACATAATAATTATGAATATGTTCATATGAACGCCATGCATCTAAGTTTGTTTCCATATCCATATTTAAATCAGCACATAATTTTGAATATAACATTTCAACTGATTCATCGTCATTATTTGATATTTTGCTTTCTTTTTGTTCTAAAATAATAAAAAACAATGATTGACATTGATTTAAATCAAAAAAACTTACATTAATAAATCAGATAAATGAAAATTTATTGAAAAATACACTTGAAATTGTGTTTATTTGTAATTTCTTTTTCAATAACATAGATGCCTGTGTTCGTTCATTGACATATTATTCTAACGACAATTCAATCATATTTATATTGGTGTATATTTAGATTTGTTTTTTGTCTTTCGTTCGTGTTTTTTCACAAATCGATTCAATCGACGAATGAATAAGTATTTGTTTGACTTAGTTCATTGAAGTCCTCATCTACGAAAAAAAACACAAGAAAATCATCAATAATGTTCGTTCTTTTTTTAATTCAATTGATAATATTAGTCAAAGCAACAAAGATTAGCTTGCCAGACACTAAATAGAAACCTCTAATATTAAACATATTATTTTAATTAACAAATCGAAAACAAAATAACCACGATATATATATATATATACTATCATGATTTATATTCGTTGCTCTTTCTTTTTAACGAGACATTTTTTTTATTTTAAAAGTTAAACGTTCATTTATTCATGTTTGACAATATTTGTTATTTGATATTGTTCAAATTGAAATAGAAAATGCTTCCATAATATTCTTAAATATTTTAAAGAAAAGAAAGATAAAGTATTCACCAAAATTTAATATCGTTTTTCGTATATTTAATAAATAAAAACAGTATTATTCAATTAAGTTCATGTCTTGTTTGAATTAAATTTAGAAAAAAAAAATAATGATGACGAATAATTACTGAATCATTTAATATATGATAAATGAAAGTATTTTTAACAAAGAAAACTAAAGGAAGATTTCTATTGGTTCGTTTCAAATGATCTTCTTAAAACAGAATCGATTTTTTTTCTTTCACATAGATTTTCTCTTAGAATTTTTTCGAAATTAAAAATAATATTTCAATGAAAATATTAAATATATGTTCGAATACAGATATATTAGTTTTGATTTAAATCGATGACTAGTGAGATCGTTTAAATATTATTTTATATATATAGGATGAAGATATTTTTAAATCATTTTATATAATTATTATTTATTTATTATTTTAATAAATGATTCTTACTTTCAAAAACTATCATTTTTCATTTATATATCAGAAAATTCAATAATTTTTTCCTATAATTCAATTGCCCGTTCTATATTTATCAAAAAAACATAATTCAATCATAGTCAAAATTGTTATTTTAAAATGCAAAAAAATCTTTATTATAATAATAATTATTTCGAGTCAAATTTGTTGGGATAAATTTCATAATATATATCTATGATCTACTTCTCATTTGCAAATATAAATTCAATTAACGTTTAACTATAGTAGATAATTTTCAAACATTTTTATTATACAAATGACAAATCTTAGCAAGTTTTCATAAAAAAATTCTATTTCTCAAAAACTATTTTCGAGTATTTGATTAATCAAAGCACATAGAGATAAGAAACATTTTCAAACATATTTTAATAAAAAATTTATTAATTCTTATGTGAAAAGTGACTTGCTTTATAGAATAGGTCAAGTTTTTATGTAAACAAAAGTAAATCATCAAGAATGAATTTTAAAAGGTTGCAGAAAACTATATTTTATTATTATAAATGAAAAATATGACCATTATTTTAATATTTTATAAGAATTTCTAAATGTTTATATCATAACAGTCTCGAATATCCATCACAAGTCGTCATTTTGAGTCGTGATGATTTCGAGAACCGAGAGTCAGAAAAAACACTTGAAACGAAAGATACAAGTATCGAGATCGAACTGCTGCAATTTTTTTCCATTATTTAATCGAACATAACTCAACTATGACAAACTTATTCAAAAATGTATGACCTATGCTTTACATATTCGTGGGGTGAATGTACTTGTTATCAAGCATACAATCTGAAAAAAAAAACATATTACGAACGAAAGAGTCGTCAATACCAATCCTATTAAATACAATACAAGTTATTCATAATTAATAATAAAACTGAATTGACGAAGTAAATAAAGGAAACTGAGAATAGTTTTCTGAATCATTTTATTTTAACAAACAAAATTTTCAATGTAACTCTTTTTTTTGTTCAAAATGAACATGTTTTGTTGTTGTCGTTGGTGTTGGTGTTGGTATTGGTGATAAATTTCTTATATTTTCCATAGACTGTACATAGTCATCATCGTGCTCCTCTTCATGATTAAATGCCTCATTTCTATTCACATTATTATCGATAATATTTGAATTTTTCGACAATTTAAAACGTGTACGAATAGCAAACCATAAAACACCTACATAACATAATACAAGAGCAATAGCTGTTAGAACAACCATTACAATAATTGCACGTCGATCAGCTGAACTGAAACCATAACTTATCTTGCAAATATCACATGGCATATCACCCGTCACATTCATGATACTTCAAATAACTGATTTGTCACTTCAGAATAGAAAAAAAAAGGTGCACAGTATTTACCTTCGTAGGAAAAAAAGGAAGGTTTCTAAACCTTGCCCTAACTATGCGTGAGTATGAATAATGATTAATATCCATGTTATATGCATGGCGAGAGAAATTGAAAAAGAAAACGAAAGGAAGTAATAGACAACGAAAAAAGTATGTCTTTTTTTTATGTGTCCTATGATCAAAATACATATATCTTAAGTTAAACAAAGTATATATTTTTGTTTTCTTTATTTCTGTTTCATTTTTTTTTGACAACAACGCTTGTATGCCTAGATATTTGTTATTTTAAATAACTTTCAATTGGTCTATAAGGCATCTAGAACAAAAATAAAAACAAATGAATTGAATACATTAAATATAAATAAATCTTACCAAAAAATTTTCATCATCTTGATCATCATCTTCATATATTGGAATATTGTCAATATTATATTGTTGTTGTAATTGTAAATTATCGTATGGCATATTAGATGATTCTAAGAAAAGTGGATAACGATTAAATTCATAGTCATCATCATTATCATCATCATCTTCATCATCATTCATAGCAAATGGAACTAAATAAATAATTTTAATGAAATAATTTAACAAATAAATTTTTTTTCTTTTTACTTTGATCATCATCATTTTCAATGGTATTCGCAAAGATTTTATTCCATTCAGGTGAATCATAAAAATATGGTACACGAACTGAACGAATATTTCGTTCATATGTTGGCGAGTACAAATAGAGAGGACTAAGAAATATAAATAAACAATTAAGATAAATAAATGATTAAATAAATTTTTACGCTAAAGCTTGATTTGGACGGATAAATTGTTGACGTTCAATTAATGATTCATATAACTAAAATGATAATAAGAATTACGCAAATGAAATGTTACGATTTATAATTCTTTTTTATTCTTTCGTCGAAATTCAATGTCAATGGTTCTCTGTAATGTACTTTAAATTTAATATATTCTCCGATATGCCCTTTAAACAAGTACTATTGTTAGATAAATGTCAAAAAATAGCTAGCAGTAATCTATACACAACTTTGTCATGAATAATAACAGATGAAAAATAAACTGAGGTGTTTATTATTTAGGAAGTCATCGAAAACAATAAAATAAAACAAAATATTTTAGTCATTATTACCGGATCATTATTATAAAAATCATATATTGATGAAGCTCGTTTATGTCTTTGTTTAGATTCTGGATTTAATTTAATATTACGACGTTTTCGTGCAAGATTTTTAAATTCACGTGGATCCATGTTAATATCGGTAAATACATTTGTATTGTCTGTATCAACTGATTCTACGAAAAAAATAAAAATAAAATAAAAGGATACTTTTTAATTTATTAACTTACTATCTGGATTACCATAAATTTTAGTTGGATATTCATTAATTCTTGTATGTATTATATTTTCAACATTGTTGTCATTATCTTCATTACTACTTTCATCATCTATAAAATCATCGAATCGATCATAATTATCAATATAACGTTTTTTCTTAATATCATTGGTTTCATGTTGTATTGTGGGTGTATCTAGAGAAGCGGTAGTTGTAGGACTAGTAGAAGTTGTTGATGGTTCTGTTTGATCAGCGGATTCTTCTACAGTCTTTTTAGGTAATTGAAGAACTAAAGAAATAAAAAACAAAGAAGAAAAATTTTTAATGATAACAATTAAAAGAATATCTTACGTTCTTTGATTGATTTGACAGGCACAGATTGAACAATGTTGACTATGGTTACTAAGAGTAAACCAAATACGACTAAAGCTATTTTAGAAGTCATCTAAAAAAAAAGTTTTTTTTTGTTACGATTATTATTTCTAAACTATGTGGAAAAGAAACCATAAATAAAAGAATATATATATATATATATATATATAACAGGAAGAGCCTAGAAAAAAACTTTCCATCAGTTCTTTTGTCATCGTCAAAGTCAAGCATTGTAAAATGTAGGAACACTTTCTTTTCTCTATGTTGCATTCAACATTGTCGGTTTAATCAATGTATGCAGTAAGCGAGGGAATTTTTTTTCTTGAATATTTTATCGTTTTCTATTATATGTCAGGAAAACTACTAAATAGCGAGTGAAAGACCCAATCTACTCTCAGTGTATAATCACATTCTAACAGAACGTAGATAGCAATAGGTGGGTGGTCGGTCTTTTTTTGTTTTTCTTTCTTTTTTTTAATATTCTCATATGTAGTTAGAAAAGAGAAATGCTTTTACTCTCATTTCTTTATATCACGATTGTAATTAGCTGACAACATGATATAGAGGGAGCATCGAAGCTTTTTGACATATTTTTTTTTCTGGGAAACAAAAAGAAAAGAGAAAAAACAATGCAAGAATACAAAAGAAGACCTAATGAATTCATCCAGGGTTTGAACATTTTGTTTTCCTCTATTTTTTTTATACTTGTCATTTGAGAATCAGTCACAATTTGCCAATAAATATAATCATGTTGAAAAAAAAAGCTCTTGACTATTCATTATTTATGTAATACAAGCAAATGTTTGAAAAGAATTTGTTCTGCTAAAAAACAATGTTTCATATGGTATTGTTAAATCAATATTTATTGGATAATTAACTAATGATTGACGTTTAATATTTATATATTTAGCAAAAATATCGATAATATCGAATGTATCAAAAATTTTATGACAGTTTCTCGTTTAAAAATATTCAAGTGAATAAATAATAGATTATCCCAAGCTTTCTGTAAGATGATGCAGCATTTGATTCTCTAGAATGTTCTATTGATTGTTATTTAAAACAACGCAAAAGAAACTTTTCATAGATTGCATTGTGGGATTTACTGAATGAAAGGTACTTTTCATACGTTTTCTTTTGAAAAAAACGTGCGCAAAAAAAACTTAGTGTTTGTAATTATAGAAACTCTCCGAAATCTTCTTTTAGTAGAGTGTGTCACTGTTTGATCATAGTCTATATTTATTCACAGAACAATAAATTATGTGAGCTAATTGAACAAAAATGGTCTTCTTTACAGTATTCGAATGCTTGTTTCGACTGAAGTCTTTTGCCAAATGTTATTTGAGTTGTAAATAACGAAACAAAACTTCAGAAAAATAAACATTTTAAAGATTATTTTCTGAAAATTTGTAATCCATGAAGGAAACCTTCATTGCTAGCAAAATATAACATGTAATTTACATAAAATGATGTGTATTAACACATACTTCATAAATATACACAATCGACAAAGTTTTCAAGGGCTATTTAACACAAGATTATTATTTTTTTAAATTAAATATTTGTTTCCATGGAAGTAAGATATCATTAAAGAAATACGTGAGAAGTAACTACCATTTATAGAGTCATAGATGCAATCTATAAAAAGTTTCTTTTCTGGTTTTTTTTTTAAAACTAAGATCAATAGCATTTTCTAGAGAATAAAATGCTGCGGCATCTTCTGACAGGAGATCTGACATCATCCTATTATTTCTCGGCTTGGATATTTTTAAAACAGAAAATAACACAAAATCTTTGTTACATCCGGTTTATATACATGTTTGAAAGTAATAATTAAACATAATGACGTAAAAGATTTGGGTTAATGTCACACAGATATTCATGTATAGTATTAATCAGTTTTTCCGATCTTCATTATTTTGATGTTATTTTGTCTAAAATTTTTATCATTGAAATAAATAAAGTTATGAAGAACTGACAGACATGCATCAATCATTAAATAGTCATATTCTATATTTAATGAAAGCTTTAATTCAATATTAATATGATCATTTTCATTTTCATTATTAAATTTTGAAAGTAAAAATTGCATTTAAATATACAGAATAATCCATTTTAAAGATATATCTCACGTATTTTTGTGTTACTTGAACAATTCTCATAACTAAACTTCAAGGTTCTAATTTTGAAAATGTATGATAAGTATATTGAAAAATATTACTTAAATTACCATATGTTCAATGAATTGCATGACTCAGTTTCAGTGCATATAGTTTTGAAATAATAAATATTAATAAATCAATTTCAGTGTCATTCTTTTTTACAACAAAACTTATCATTTACTAATATATCTTCAAATAGATTTCAATGAACAGGCTTCCACTTGTCAATAGATATTTTGCACTTTATAAAAGATATTTTTATTGAAGTTAAAAAATCTTATCGGAGTCTTTTTGAAACATACTCAACTACTTCAAGTAGCATTCGTGACTATTCTGTCAACTTATGCATACATCTACTTTTTGTAATCAAACATCTAATCTTGGGTCATACATATTTAGGAGCTAAGAAAATATTCATTGTAGAGCTTTAGAAAAAAACTTTTTTCTCAAGTATTTCTATTGGCGAAAACATATAGAATCTTGATTTACAAAAAAAAAAGAAATCTTTCAACTGCGCTATAACTGATAATCTGTAAGTACACATCGAGGGTTTTAAAATCTCATTATCATAGATATAATTAGTTTCACACTAAGTAGATTGGCTTTTCTTTTTTTACTTAGATATAAAGAAGCAACATATTTAATGAAATATGAATCCATAAAATATTTTTTCGATATGAATCTGAGACTAGCAAATTCTGCAATACCGGTATTAATAAAAAAAAAACAATTTAAACTCGTTAGTTTGAGTTTGGATAAGTGTTTTAAATGTTTTACTTTCAATCTTGTGCTCTATTCAGTAATTAATTAGATCATCCTTGTCAAATGCAAACATTATTCTACTCGTATAAAAAAAAGCAGCTAATACTATGTAAGAAAATAAAAAGAAAAAAATTTTTCTTTTAGGTCAACGAGCTTGGATGCATGTCAATATATAGATATTTGACTTTATTGAGAATGTTAAGACTTTTTTTTTCATAATTAACTGAATTTAAAATTAAAAAAATATCTAAAATTTTGAAAAAATTATATGTCATAACGACACAAACATTTAGATGAAGGCATAAGTCATATAATAACAATAACATGAAATTCAATAATAACAAAAGTTGATGAAAAACAAAATTAAAATCGATTTTCGGACAATGTCTATGATATAAAGCTTTGTCCAATAACGGATAAATAAATCTAACGATCAAAAACAATAACAAAAGTTTTAGATTTTAACCAATGTTGAAAACTTGAATTGTTTGTCCTATTGAAACTAAATTATAGCTTGAAGACTATGTTTTATAAAATCGCTTGACGTCATCACTTATTTATAGATATAAAAATCTGAATAGGTTAAATGAGATGTCAATGATTGATAATATCCGGATATTCTATTAATGTAAGCAAGTAGTATTCTATTCTGTTATATCTAGGGTTTTCGTCTTTTCTTTAATGCTTAATATTATTCATATAAAATTCTTCAATATGCATTGCATGATAATGTTAATACTCTATTTTTATTGAATAATCAATAATTTAGTCAATGAAAATGAAAATTATCATCGTATAAATACATACAAAGACATAATATTGATTAAAAATGAAGAAGATTATGTCAATAATACCAAAAATATTCCGATATATATATAAAGAAATGTATATATTGTGATGAACTTTATACTTGTGTTTATACCATCAATTTATGAATGAAAAATTCTTTTCACCACATGCCTGTTCAAGTTTTGTTTGCTTATATGTCGTACAGTCTGACATGGCGGCTATCTGGAATCCAGAAGTTTTATCATACTGTTGTAAATACATAATATTCAATAAAACTATTCACTTTCGAGATATGCTCTAGTGAAAACTAGTAGAATAAAATGATAGTATCTGCCAATTATGTCTAACTATTATTCATTTGAATAGACAATTCAGAAATGCATATGAATGCTTTGAGATTCGCTCGAACCTTAGTGAAATTCATGACTATATTATGTATTCATAACAGTTAATCAAAGCATCTCATTCTAAGTATGCATTGAGGACATTTAGTAAAGTACACTGATAAAATCAGTCAATCATATGCAATTTTTCTTCGTATGTAAATTAGTTAAAGTATATATGTATGTTTGAATAGAGATGCATGATTTCAAATTCAATGAAAAAGACTGGATAAATATAATTCAAGCAAAATCCTTTTCTGTTTTTTTCTTTTTGTAATCAAGTCTTTATATAACATTTGATAAACTATTTCCGACGAATTAAAATCTATGAATTTAGATGTGTTTTTTTGAAATATGAACTTACGATTTTCGCCTCTTTTAAAACATAATAAAAATTGTCGGTATCGGCTATTTTGTAAATCGGATATTTCTCAACAATACTTGCTATTGAAATAAGCTGTAGATTTTGTCCGAATGAAATGAAAATTCAGATACTTCGTTTAAAGACAAAATATAACTACAAATAGTGCATTTTATAGGGTAGCTTCTGATCTTCAAGCTAATATAGAAATAAAGGTTCCAACTTTTCGTTTTGAATCGTAATAGTGAAAATAAAAAAAAAATTCCGTCCAAATTAATCTTTTTGGACTTTTTCAAGATTATTTCACTACTCTCGAACAAAAACTGAGACAAAAATTTCAAGTCCATATATTCGAAAAGAGTATAAAATTCTTGTCCTAACTTATCGGAAATACTTTCCTAGCGGACCAAGAACCACATTGATGATTAGTAATAATCCTCAAAGTGATCGTATTATAGTTAAAGAGAATGCCATCGTCGTTATAAATGTATATTCAGAATTTTTCTCTAACTCACCGCGAATTAGCTGCAAGTTAATATAGGTATAAAGGAAATATTGTTGTTTGCTCTAAACAAAACTGACTTTTCTTTTCTGTCATGTATAACTTGTCTGCATGATATTTTGTGAGCGGTTTTGACTTTTTTGTTATTATCAAGAATTCGAACCAAAAGTCTTTACGTGTAAAATAACAGTTTAAAAAAGTCGCTTTATTGTCAAAAGATGAACGAATAGGCTTATATTCGGCTTTTGGACGAAGGTAGTTTTAATCGAAATACGTGACATGAATAGTTTTGTACAAACATTGATTTTTACCTTCATTCAAGGTTGTCTTGAGCCAGAAGAAAATTCTGCATATATTTATTTATAATTAGAAAGACTAAAAACCTCTCATTATATA
Organism: Rotaria sp. Silwood1; assembly: GCA_905250075.1. Taxonomy (NCBI): domain Eukaryota; kingdom Metazoa; phylum Rotifera; class Eurotatoria; order Philodinida; family Philodinidae; genus Rotaria; species Rotaria sp. Silwood1. Next base: position 221,886 of record CAJNOP010000150.1, on the reverse strand, counting down.
GTCGATTAATTTTTAATTCACTTCAATGACTTATAAATTAAATGGAAATTGAGCAGGAATGTTGTGCAAAGACTTTTTATGCGTAGGTTATTTTGTTTCATTTCCGGAGTAAATAATGATAATTTCTTCTAATGCCGAGATAGTTCTTTCATATCTATAGGAAAAAGAAACGTGACACGTAGCTAAATATAACATAATAAAAGATTACAAAAAACTAATATTTCTAAAATATCCTTCTATAGTCTTTACTTGTCATTATATCTTTAACGACATCGATGAGTAGTTTTTATTCGCTTCAATCGAATAATTCTTTTTCATAAATGAAAGGATTTAAAAAATAGCAAAGAAAAACACCTAAAATAATCTTGCTTATGAAGAAACTTCTTCAGCTGTTCTTTTCTAATTTTAATTCTTTTTTACTTATAGATACTGCACTGTTCTAATAAAAACCATGCAAAGACTTCGATTGCTGCTCAGATTTTACTAAACTATCGAATTCTTTTCACGAGACACCAGGTTTTGAGACAACTCGTATTTTCAAATTTTGATCCAAAAATTGGTGTGTGTAGATAACTCAACTAGCAATTCTTCTATGATTAGCAATAGTAGCCATATCTTGTTTCACATTTTAATCCAGTAGAAATCGTGATAAAAGCTTTAATTGTTGCAAAAAACTATCAATATTTTCTTGTTTCTATATTTAAACTGATTTATTAATCATGTTATGTATCCATCAATTTCAATAAAATATTTTTAACTACTTTTTTTCTGTTTATATATAATTACTTGAACAATATTTCTTTAGTTTCAGTCATCACAAAATGTATAAAACATTATTCTATATTTTTCAACATGCTTATTATCTCCATAAATGTATTTTTTTGTTGAGTGAGAAACCTTGCTTTGTTAATATTATGATATCATCATAATGTAAATATCACTTAGACTTTATGCTGATTTACAAGATATTGAATTCATTCATCGTTAATTTATCCCATATAACCCATTTATTTCGTATCTTATTGTTTTTATTATTTGTGGTGACTTCGCGAATATTTAAATGAGACACAAAACTACCTTATATGACCTGTTTCAATAGATAAATGATACTAAATAAACTTGTATTTAATTATCAGAGAATAATGATTGTCATCATGATATAGACGACATTCTGATCATACTCCTGAGAGTAATCAGCCTGGCATACCATCCGTCACGTCAGGCTTAATTTGAAAATTAATATCCTAGCCGGAACCGTCTACTTAGTATTGAAACGGGCTAACAAGCCGGGACAAAGTTATTGACCTGTAAATGATATTATATTATTTTCGCTGGCGTAACTCGAATCGTAAGATAGCTTCATAAGCTCATAATTTTATATTGATGTGGATCATCCCTTCCCATTTGCTTCTACTTCTTCGTTGTATGTCTGATCATACGTTGTCATATGAAACAGTGCTGATATATTCAAAATCATTTTGATAAATCTGATGTAGTTTGCATAAAAAGTGTTTTTTGATGATTTCTCTCTTTGTTTTAGTTAATTATTTCGTACAGGAATTTTTCATTATAGGATCTTCATGAAAATAAATGAAGTATATAACTAAAACCAGAATGATACATAATCACAATGCTATAGAACTTAGCGGATTTATAAAATCTGAAACATCAATCGACATGATTTGTCCTATAGGTTGAAAATAACAGTAACCTGTTGATAGTTCGGATGCTTATCTCTTCATTATATCATCACTAAATGGGTTTTATTATTATTCTTCGAATGAGAATATTTAGGTTGGTATAAGATACATAGGATTGTTTGCTCATTTGTTCCCGGACGATTTATAACACAGAAAAATGCAGCATTGTTTTCATTGACGTCGGCGGTTACAGTAGAACAAACGCATACCTATATAATTGATTATCTACATCAGCTGAGCGTAGTTCATAGCGGAATATGAATATGCAACATTCATGTGTTCAACTAACAGATTTACCGGATGAGTTGCTTATAATGATATTTAAGAAATTAAATAATATGCAAGTACTTCATTCTTTGATGGGTGCTAATATGCGACTCAATGAAATTATACGTGATCAAACTTTTACTGATCGTTTAACATTTGTAAAATGGTCATTTAATAAATTTTTCTATCCACTATCTGATACAACACTTGATCGATTTTGTCAACAAATATTGCCTCAAATTCATCATCATGTCAAATGGCTTGACGTTGAACCATTATCTATGAAACGCATTCTCCTTGCTGGCGAATATCCAAATTTATATGGACTTAGTATTTACAATATTGAAGAAGAGATAATTCAATATTTCTTTAATGGTAAGAAATTCAAATTCAGTTGTCGTAATCTAATTTAAATCATGAATATATAAAGAAACATAATTGCTTTATCTAATTATCAATATGAATACCTGGATCTTTATAGGTTTTATTCAAACCATTTATTCATATTTTGTATATGAATATGAAGGAGAATAAAATAACTAACAGAGCTTACGTTTACAAACTAAGAGAAAGAAACACGAGCATATTGAAATTGAGTTAACATACGATGTGACAATAAATAGCCTTTCAACTAGAAAAAAACAACAAAAAACGTCTTGTTTTCCCTCTGATGCATTCGGATGGTTTTCAAAGGTAAAACATATATATAAAGGCACAATTAGTCATCAATAGAGCTAGGTATAACTAAATTTTTTGTTCACAGTCACAACTCATGACGGTTGTAACCGTGAGTCATGGTCATTCTTTTTAGTTTATCACAGGTTGCAGGTCCTGCAGTGCACCCAAATCACCCAATTATATGGAATATAGTGTAGTTCTCATCTAATCATGAAATTCGCGATGATTTTTCCATTATTTTTAATAATAGCCAGAATCGTAGATGCCATAACGTCTCCCAATGCTTCGATAGAAAAATGATTTGATTCAGCTGGTTTGACATTCACTCAAAGACGAACCCGTAGTAAAGAGAAGATTTATTTTTTCTCATAATCATCTGTTTATATTGATTATGTTGTTAATCTTGTATCCTTATCTTGATTCTCTTATTCTCGTTATGAATGTCAATTATTTTTTGTTCATTTTATTTCTACTGAAAAACATATGATACAGTTTCTTAACTTGATTATTGTAAATAGTATTTCTATAATATATGACATCGCACCGCATACTTGTACAAGATTTCATTCTGACAAAAGTTAGGTAAAGGTAAAAACAAATAAAAAAGATGAGATTCTTAATTGAGAAAAAGAAAACTAAGGATTTAATTTATTTGATTCAGTATAATGAAATAGTAACATACATGTACTTTCATTTAACTGTATTTGTCATAAAATATGCACTATCATTATGTTTTGTGCTTGTTGTGATGTTTTTTTCTGTCATAGGAGAAATTAGAATTCAAGAAAATTTAAATTTTCTCCTATAACATTTACATCTAGTTGTTTTAATTCAAAAAAAAAACGAATAAATTATCGCAATAAGCTATAAGAAAAACTGTGAATTTATTTGTGTTTTGGAAAAACCAATGCAGTCAACATAGAAACAAGGTATCTTACTATTTTAGTACCTGCGAGTCATGACACTCACATTGGTTACTACTTATCAATCATGTACAATGAATACTGATACAATGGTGAAGAAGAAATACTTTGATATAACAGAACACTGATTAAATAAAGAAAGAAAATGAAAAATGGAATATCAACAATTCAATTAACCAGAAACATATTGAAATTTTCTATCAATAATTTTGTGTGTATGTTTAGGTGAAGATCATTTAACTTATATATTCAAAAATCAAATATCAAGATTGATTATTACAATTGGTGATTATAAGAAAAAAAATTTGCCTGAAGATGAAATAACAAATACGTTTACACAAGTCTTCAATATGTTCGTCAATCTTCGTTATTTGAAATTATATTCACCTTCAGATATCTATGTTCAACGATTATCATTCAACAATAAAATTCCAACATTTTTTTCTTCAACTCTAATCGAACTGCATATCAACGTTTGTTCATTCACCGATTGTCTGTATTTGCTCGATGGTCGTTTCAATCAACTTACAACGTTTTGTGTGACCATTTCTAGAGTTATACCGTCATTACTAATTATCAATAATAAAGTAAGTTCTTTTGAAAGAATAAAATAATTATTATTCAAATGTTTATGTCATTACAAACATTAAATTGAAAAAAAAATCTATCCAATGTGTCGCTTTATTTTCATAGGAAGAATTGCCTAATCTGACATGTTTTTCACTGGCGTGTAAGACGCGCATATGTTTTTATGATGAATTGATTTTACCATTTCTGTATCGAATGATTAATTTAAAGAAACTGGCTTTGTACATGACAATTGATCGTTATAGAACATTTATTGATGGAAATAATTTGAAGAAGGATATTATCAATCGTCTACCTCAATTAAATAAATTTGTATTCAATATTCAATCGATCATTTCGCTTCAAAATAAAATTCATTTATTATCAAATGAAGAAATTCAACGCACATTTACAAATTTTATCTACAATGAAGTTATTTCTTGTGTTGATTATTTTTTAAAAGAAAAAACTGGTCAATGTCATATTTATTCATATCCATACACAATGAAACGTTATTATAATATTACAAATAATTTTCCAGGTGGATTATTTAAATGTGTTCGTCAAATATCATTATTTGATGAAAATCCTTTTGAGCATGAATTTTTCCTTCGAATTGCAAAATCATTTCCATTAATGAAAAAATTATCGTTATCTAATCTGAAACGACCAAAACGCAAACAACATATAAAATTGAAGAATGTCAATGAAAAATTTTCAATCATTGAATATCGTCATCTTACTGAACTAGAACTTACTACTGTTCATAAAGATTATGTCGAACTATTTCTAGATCATAGGAAAACTTGTTTACCAAATAACATATTTCTTAGCATCGATTATCGTCCGTTAAGAAAAGCTACACATAATTTCACAAGAGAAGTAATGCGAGTTAACTGTGCTAAATTAAGTCAACTATTAATTTATGACGAAGTTGAAATTTCTCAACAGGTTAAAGACTATTTTCCGCGTGTGAAACGATTCTAATTTTTTTTTTTTTTTTTATTAAAATAAACTAAATGAAACAAATATGAATATGTTTAAATCTGATCTGAATATACGAAAACAAAAACAAAGAGTCAAAAGAAAAAAAAGTATTGGTTCTCTATAATCTTTTTCTTTTTTATGTTTGACGACAAAAATTGTCTGTTTATAAGAAGATTTCACTCTATTAATGAGTCCATATCTTAAAAGATGCAATTTACAGAAGTCTAAAACAAATTTAGTATAAAACTCAAAAATGTTGGATATGACCACTACGGTACTTATTTATGTAATGTACTTCACATGAAATAATCAGAAAATTGCCTTTTTATTATAGAAAATTAATAGACGATTTATAACTGAATGAAAAATCAGTTGAACCAAAGACTATCCATACATCGAAGAAAAGATTTTATTCGAAAAAATTTTGGTTTGAGATTTTAACTTTGCACCAGAAAATTCTGCATGGAATAGACACAAATGCTGAAAGAATCATTTTTTGTAGAAATCAAAATATTCAATTATATTCAAAGTTCTACTCTCTCCATCAGTTGTGTAAATGATTCTACTTCTCTTTATTTTTCTACTAAAAATAAAAGAAATGAGTGAAATTAATAATACTGTATATTAGTTTGCTTGTTGAAAGTTTTTTCATGCATGCAGAAAAGTTAGATATTATTGATCGAGTACTTTTAAATTCTTTTGTAACAATTAAATGTTCTTGGGATAATCGTCTTACATAATCTACACATATAAAAGAAGTGGATGTAACTGATTTCTTTTCTGTCTATGTTGAACTAGGACTTCAAACCAAAGCGAGAATCTTATAAAAATGTCAATGGACAAATATAGTAGGCAAATGAGTGTAGGTGAGCTATTATGGATAGAGATCGAGATAAATTCATGAGTATTTAATGTATTAGCGGTTGCAATAGCGAAAAGGAGAAACAGTTGAGCATATCGCAACGTTATCATGCAAATGAGAGTGTGTGCCTCTTTTTTTGTGTGTATCTTTGTGGATGGACTGGTTAGTATAATTGAAGAGAAGACCTGCATTCACCTATCCCTCAATTTCCTATAAAACATGTATTGAAAATTTTATATGATGTAGACTTATTGTTTCACATGACCAGAATCATCAATAATAAGACTATTAATTTTTTGCACGACAGTATGGAGGAAAGCATATTATTTAGTCAGATGAAGTATGCTCGTAGATTGTGTTCTTTTTCTTCACTATTCATTTATCAACATTTACTTCACAAACGCACATGGCAACTTCAACATCAAGCAAGCCGCGCTGCGCAATATGTAATAAAGCTGTCGGAATTTTCAGCTGTTATGGATGTTCACGATACTTTTGCTTGCCTCATGCGAATGAACATCGTCAATTACTGGCCAAAGAGTTGGATGAAGAAATTGTTCTTGTTCACGATCAACTTCAACAAAATTTTAACGAGATTACAACGAAGCCTCATCTACATCCTCTCATGAAAGAAATTGACGAGTGGGAGCAACAATCGATGGATAAAATTCGTCAGGTTGCTGACGATGCTCGAAAACAACTGTTAAGCATCATAGGAAAACATATGGATAATATTAAAATCTCTTTGGGATTACTCGCTGAACAACTACAGAAAGCTCGTACCGATGATGAATTCGTTGAGACTGATATCAAAGAATGGAAAGAGTTGCTGGAAAAATTAAAAAAAGAGATGAACACACCACAAGAAATCAAAATTCAAAAAGATAACAATATGGCCACGTTGATACACAAAATTTCCATTAATGAAAATTCATTAATAATCGATGTCTTTGATAGAACAGATGGAAATATTCGAATTGAAGACAATGGCCGAGTGATCATTCATGATCAGTCAGTCCATGATTCAGCAGCTCGTGGTAGATGTGAATATTCTTCGGGACAACATCGGTTTCGATTTAAAATTGAACAACTTGATGGCAACAAATGGGCTTTTTTTGGAATTGTATCAAAAAATGCTGCTATTCAGCGACAGTCATACTACACTCTCACTACTTATGGTTGGGCCGGACGAAATCAAGTCTACTTAAATGGTGTTCAGAACATCGGGTTTGGCGGCTATAGAAGTGACATGGAAGTGAATGACGTATTGGAATTATTTGTTGATTGTGATCGGCAAAGAATTTGTTTGACAAATGAGCGGACTCATAGTTCGTATGAACTTGATGTAAATGTAGCTAAATGTCCTTTTCCATGGCAACTGAATTTTTGTCTTACTTATCCACATGATCGCGTGCATTTTCTATCATGAATATTCGATGAATTCCATGTCCATATCCTTTCTGAAAAAAAGAATTTAAAAGCTGAACATTAATAATTTTTATGCACGAAAATGGCGTTCGAACGGGTTACCGGAAGATCGCCAATTCGGACTTTCGCCAATAGGACATTCGCCAATGGCGAAAGTACAGGGATGTGTTGGCGAAGGTACAGCGGACGTTCGCCAATTGACGAAAGTATAGTGGAGTTTTGTCAGCCGTCACAAAATAATATTAATACAGGATACATGTAAGGGCTAAAGCTAATACTGTTAGAATATATACTATAGCTTACGCTTACAGTATATTCATATATGAGGGAGTCATGTTTTTAATAAGAAAAAAGCGAGATTAATATGAAGAAAAAGGCAAATAAAGCATAACCTAATGTTCATCTGATGATGCACCTGATAAGTCTGATTTCGAAACATTAATTTTTTTCTTTCCCTTTCATCCACGACAAAACAGGTTCACCAACAAGATGAGAAAGAGACTTGATTGTATTAGCTAATGATCTTGTATTTCACGCTAACAATGGGCGGCATAATTATTATCTAAAATGCCATAAAAAATATATGACTACAACATACACAAACGTAACTTATTAATATAGTCAATGCACATTTTCTAATTCACGTCTAATTAGCACTTAAATTGGCGAAAGTCTCCTATACTTTCGCCAACTGGTGAAACTCCATGAAGTGTGTTGGCGAAAGTACAGTGGACATTCGCCAATTGGCGATATTCCAGTGTGTCTATTGGTGAAAGTATAGTGGAGTTTCGCCATTGGCGAAAGTGCTATTTGGCGAAAGTTTTATTGGCGAAGATCCGAAATCCCGTTCGAACAACATCTAGAATGAGACTTCATTGGTTCTTTTTTTCCTAGGAAAAGCTATTCTTGGAAGCCATCTCACAATCATTTTTCTTACCGAAATACAAAATTACGAATAAAGACATCTGTGAAGTGCATGAAACTTAATAAGAACTGTGATAATTAGAAGAAGAAACTTAGCAGTTAAAGTTTTTTAGCAATTATTTTCATCGAAACCGTGAGGCTTTTTACAGCAGGATATTTCCCAAGTTGAAATATATAAAATGTGCACATGCAAAAAGGAGAAATAAAGTGCTGTGATATATACTCAATGATGTTTTTCGCACGGAAATACATTTGTCGACGGCAATGTCGATTTCCCTCAATGTTTGTAGCTTTCTTAACACTTTCACAAACATTTAATTAAGATCTATGGTGTGATCATCCGATGACTCAATAGTATATACTACGTCGCTCAATGAAACTGTGTTGTCTCTTACGCTATCAAACACTATTATGTTGGAGCATTACCCATAAGTCGATCAGGTAGCATCTCTCATGAAGCAATCAACGCTTCGTATCTCTCATGTGGTACTAATAGAAAATCTGATTTCTTTTCGTACCAATGCTGATGTACAGATATTCTATCTTTTTGGAAACATGTTTCAGATTATATAGTTCACAGCAAATCTTGTATGTTGCTTTTTTTTCATTTCTATATATCATAAAGGATGATGGGAGTGTGAAGAATAACTGCTACTGGCATCTATTATTTTCCTCTATATATTAATTGTAAACTAGACATGAAAACTTTCTTACTGCAGTACCTTACTCACTAAAAACAACTATAAAATCGTCAAAACTAAATGGAAAAAATTATCCAATGATTCATCTGATAAGATAGTTTGAGTCAATACAAAACTTTGAAAGAGATGTTTTATTGATGCGTTAATTTCGTTAGTTTTTATGACATTCTATTTGAAGACTGTAAAATCATTTTTAATAGTTTTTTTAATCAAATGCGTTGAAAAAAAACTCGATTTTAATGTGTAAATTATCTTGAAGGCACATGAAATTCAACAAAGGGAAATCTTTCATTTGCTACAATAAAGCGAATGCATTCAATGTTCTTCAATGATTATATAACAATATTATTTATTCAGCGGGCACAGCCAAAGATTGAAAGTAAATAGGACACAGTAACTGGAAAAGTAAACTGTTTTGTTTTCGCAGGACTTTCAAAATGCTCTGCTAGTCTAGCTTTTCTTGTTCGTATCATTTCTCGTTGATCATTCCAATAAATTGAGATTTGTCGAAACAGTAGGAATATATAGTGTAAACAATCTACATTTCTTCTCATACCAAGCAAACATTCTATGTGTCCGCTGAGCTTTGCGACAATCTCTCTCTATTCTGTTGCTTACACAATATGAGCAAAATCAACTTTTTATTCATGTCTCTGAGTAACTAATTAATGAGTTACAAATGAAACACTAAAATGGACCAAAAGATATATATAACAAGAAAAAATTGTAGTTTATATGTATCAATAGGGAGCTACGGATTCATGCTTTTCTAGATCTGATCTCAGGGTCGAACTCGTTTTTTTTATCATAGATATCTGGCACCTTCGATGCACATGAACAAGTAAAGAATCCAACTTTTAGTTTTCCATTAGCTACTCAGAGAAAAAGTCATATCAATAAAAACACCATAAACTAAAGCTATATGAAATAGTTTTATTTGTATTTATGTAGACAATATCAAGCAAGAATATGTTATATGCAATCTAAAGAGGTACGAATCCACGATTTGAAGATTCGAATCCGACCAGGTCCGGATATAGGATAGCTTGTAGCTCAGTCTCTACTAGATATTATGTTGAAAAAAAATGAATTGAACTTTTTATAAGGATAAGTTGAAACTACGTAATTACCATTGCAAAGACAAGAATATAACAGTTTAGCTTATATAAAAATAAATCGATCTAATTCAGCTTATTTTAAAAAAGAACGATTTTTCTAACATCATATATGGCAGTTATTTCAAAGTAATGTAGGTAGCGTGAGATTTTTAAAGAGTAATGATTGAATTTTGAGATTTTCTTTCTTTAGAAAAGATACTCTGTGTGCATCAATTTGTTTTAAATAACTGAAAACAATGATTTACCTCCGACAGAAGCTGATTTGTCAGCAACGCACTATATTGATCATCATCATCTGTCAATTACTTCATTAGCAAAAGAAATTATTAGACATTCCGAGAACGATACACCAACTGAACATGCTATTCTCATTCATAATTATGTGCGTGACTCAATACCATTTGGATGGAGTGGTCGATTTTGGAATGAAACTGCTTCAGGTGACATTAAAACAGATCGAGGATTTTGCAATACAAAATCATCTTTATTTGCTGCTTTGTTGCGAGCAGTTGATATTCCTTGTCGATTATAATTTGTCGATATCAATACGCAAATCTTACATGGCTTAATAGATCCGAGCATAACATATGAATTGCATACATATACAGATTTTTTTTAACATAGAACAGCAACGTTGGTGCTTGTTGATAGTTATATTGTTGATACTGCACTAGTATCAGCAGCTAAAGAAAAACTAGTTCATGAAAACACAATAATCGGCTATGGTATTCATCGAGATGGTCAAAGTGAATGGAATAGTATTGACAATACATTCATTCAGTACGTTACAAATAGTGAACAGAATGAAAAACTCGAACGACTATTAACAATACATAAATATGGACATTTTGCTGATATTGGAGCTTTTTATGAAGCTGCTGATCAACATGGAGTTCAAGATCGATTAAGCAATCGATTGTTCAAATGGATATTTCCTTTGCTAATTATGCCAGGAAATCGAGCTGTTGAAAATTTGCGGAAACGATAGACGTTTCACTACAATCATAATGTATTTCATTTCAGTTTTCTAGTTTTCATGTTTCTTTTACTCATCTTCAATAGATTGTGATATAAATGTGTTAACAAATAAGAGTTTTACTGTATCTATGTTGATGGCATGCAGAATGAACACTTCATAAACAAAGAGAACATTTACCTTTGTTGCCAATCTTATCAAACAAAGATTTTCAAATTCATTGTTAGCTTTCGTTCATCAAATTTTCTTCATCTTTCAGCCTATCGCAGCATTGATGACTTGAGAAAGCATACTTGTGTCACTGTTGGAATCATCAAATAAGATACTAAAGACTAGAAAAATAACACCGATCAGCAATTGGTTGTGAAAGTCAAGAATGACCTAAAAAGGATAATCACATGCTGATTTTACACTTCAGTATTAACAGATAAGTTAACTGAGAAGCTACGAAAAAGATAATTACGTCGATTAATTGAAATATTAAAAAGAAAAAAGTTGAGGCACTGGCCTCTTAATATAGACTAAGCAGTACATTTAGCAAGTGCAATACTAAGCAATTGTTAGAAGTTAAAAGATGCAAAGAAAATGAATCTGAATATTTAAATTGTTACTACCAAGACTGATCAAAAATAAACTGATATCCAGTTCAATAATTCATGGTCGTACACAGCTATATAAAAATCAATAACAACAATAATAAACGAAGTTTTAGAATGCATTACTATCATCATAAACAATGACCGTGAAAAATCATGGTTAACGACTATCACAACAAAAAAAGTAACTGTTAACTATGTTTCGAAGACATTGTAAGGAGTCGCACAATCCAACTGAAAACGGTTTCTTAAACAATCGTCTTTATTTCTAAACAGCCAGCTACGGCGACAATCTACTATCGTTGCATAGAACAAAAATACAATTAGTTCATTCAATTCATTTTATATACTATTGATGAGCGATATAGATGAAACAAAAAAGATTCTACAGATTTCATTCGATTGAGTAGTAACAGACCACACAAAATAAGATGCTACAAAAAGTAGAACCTATGCTAGATAACCAACTAAGTCAATGTCGATTTGAATTGAACGAAGAATGAAATTTAACCAAAATTTAGTGTTTGTTTCTCACAAATGGTTAGATAGAGTTGGACGATCCGATTCAAAAGTAAATCGTTGTATATCTTAATAAAAAAATGTGACAATTCTGAGCTTTCTTGTTCAGAATGATTATCTTGAGTGGAATTGAATCACTAAGTAGAGAAATGTTCGCACTCATTAGAAATCTAATATTATTCATGAAGTGCATTGGAAAATTAAACGATTACAATACCAATAAATGATCCCATTTGGATGAACAGAAGCTGCAATATTTCAATTTCCTATCTTAGTGTTATTTGTGCTTTATCTTATTTAATATTTAATTCACTTCTTTTAAAACTGGCATACATCATGTAAAATTTAGTGGAGAGAACAAGAGAGACCATTGAAATAGTTAGACAATGGACTATACTAATATATGTTGGATCAAATTGAAAATTAACTAAAATTAGGAGCATATCCTTTATTTATATATTTCTATAAAACGTATTCAAAAGACACTTATACAAACGGTCATATCATGCAACATACGAAAACCTGACTAGGAATACAAAAATATACATATATGTATATAGGATTAGTTCAAATAAATTCGACATTTATTTGTACCACAATGACAAGGAATTTTGATATCTTCTTCAGCAAATGAATAATCATAAGTTAATTCAGAACCACGACTTATATTCATAAGAGCATAAATAACAATATGTTTAATACCACCGGATAGAACAGTTTTTGCAAAACAATTTGGCTAGACAAAATAATTTCATTTAGATGAAATCTATCAATTTTTATCTTACTTGACAATTATGATTTATAAAACGAGCTTTATTTCCTTGATGTGTAGCATCAATAACACTCATTGAATCAACAGTAAACATATAACAACCAAAACCCTATGAAAAAAAAAACAAAGTCTAAATTACAATTTTCATTATTTTGCTTTTTTTTGGAACATTTTACTTTTTTTTCATTTTCACGTTCACGTTTATCTGTAAGACATGGTCGAACAACTTCACCCGTATATTCAATAATCATTTGTCCTTCAATCAAATCAATTAATGTAAATAAACCACAACCATGTATAGATGATGACCCAACAATTAATGCACGTTGAGCAAAATAATGTAAATGATAAAGACGTAAACTAACCGAAGATTCTTCAAGAAGAATTCGTCTTTTAAAAAAAGACAAAAAATATTTATATATATAGTTTAATGTCAAGAAAGAGATGTAAATCAATGAAATTAACTTCAATATATGAATTCAATCAAGAATACACTGATACAAACACTTGATAATATAGAAGTGCACAGAATTTGAACTCACAAGGACATATATATTAACTCTGCTTCTTCTCTCAGCAATCAAAGACCATTCATAAGAAAAAGCTATTCTTATGCATATTAAGTTTGTGATCGTGTATTAATAACGTTTGTCGCATCTGAGCCGGAGGACGGTTGCGAAGGCATCTGTCACGGTCTGTGACGAAGAAGAGACATTCCTCAGAATATCTGTAATGAGCCGTTTCTAACATGTCTGCTGATCTCGTCTGTTCTAATTTGTAGGTTGAGAGAGATTTGCAAGTTTCTACTCTATATGCTTCAACACCCCTTTTAGATCTTGTTTCACGAAGTTCCATAAAGCTTAATAGACAGTTATGAGCTTTTCAAAAGCATCTTTTTGAAATACAGCGAACTTTACAACTAAAAAATCTGGCTTTGGAGTGTAAATACCATTTTTTAAAGTTACAATGACAAGTTTTATTGAGATGAAAATAGCAGAGATATTAGTGCCCAAATCCCGCGGAGTTTTATGAAATCATAAAAAGTCTTTTGAAGTTGTGGAATCTGCAGTTTTCTACTTGAATCTTCTAGTAAAAAAGTTTTTTTCTTAGCAAAAATATTAGTTTTCTTGCATTTTGCTAAAAATGTTTTGAGCAAGAGTTTAGCTAAAGTCATTCATATCTAATTGAATTTTTTGTCAATAAATTTCAATCTTCAATAGTTTACCTTGCATGATCAAGTGCATCATCAATTTCGAATGATTTTAATGCATATTCTATTTTTCGATTTGGATTTGATAACCAATTAAATCTTTGACGTTGAGAATGTTTTCGTTGATAAATATTTAATCTTGCATTTAATGGTAAGATTTTTTTATTCGAATTTTTTTTCTTTAAAAAACATATTGAATTATTTTTATTTGATGATGATGATGATGATGATGACAATGGTAATATAATTGTATCAGTTTGTTTATCTGTTGATAATGAATTTATATAAATTTGATTTAACATTATTTTAATAATTGATTTTGTTAAACCAAATATATAATGTCCATTTAATTCTTCATTTCGCATAGGTAAATGTGTTAAATTCATATCATCACGACATTCACGTACTAAATTAACAATTGTTAACCAAGCATCATCTAAATTATCTGACACAATTTTATATCCATCATCACTAATAATTGTAAATTTTATACGACCAAATTTTGATGTTAACCATTGTTGATAGTAATAAATTAGTTCATCAGTAGATATTGATTTTATTTTTGAATCAATATTATTAGATGGATAATGAGATAAATTAGTTGAATATTCAGGATTAATATGAAAAGATTTTTCATTTACTATTTGTTCAATTAAAGAATTTATTAAGGAAGAAGAAATTAGTAGATCTTCATCATCATCATCAATATTTCCATCTATTTGTGGAATATATGTTTCAATGGAGTTACTGTGAACATTAATAGTCAATGTTGACTGCAATTGAGAATCTTAAGAGAGAGAATCATTTGTTTTGTAATTTATTAGTCATATAAGTAACTATATTTATTTATATTTTCAATCAAAACTATTTGATATAAGAAAAATCATCTGGTAGGTTAAAGATAGTTTTAAGTGACAAGTACATCTTAATCTGATCTTTTATTTTATTCATTTTCTCTAACGAGGGAACGCTTTTAAGTCATAAATCATTTTTGAGTTCAGACTCGGTGCATAAGGTAGATCCGAGTGAGATATGGAAAGATTCAAAATGATAAATTGCCGTAAGCCTTCTGTCCAGACTTCTAAGCATTTTACTGGAATTTCAGCCAATGGTATACCATACAGAAGCCAATAGATTGACGATATTTCGACTTGAGATGTTGTCCACAGATAAATCTATGAAACAATACTTCTTTTCCAAAATATTGAAATCCCAAAGATATCTCATATTCTATGAAAGATGCTGAAATTTTCAGAAGATTCAAGTGGCAAATAGACTAATTTTCCAGTAAAATGCCTATAACTCGAGACAGGAAGCCTAAAGAGATTTATTCTTTTGAGACTCTTCATACCTCACTAGAGTCTATCTTATGCAGAGAGTCGAAACACAAAAGCAATTGATCAATTGAAAACGTTCTCTCGTAAGTCTACACTCTTGTTGTTCATACCATTTAACTGTTCAGATGGATTTATATTTTTGAATAATTGATCTAACAAACCATCATTATTCTTCTCTATTGTTGATTGATTGGATGGAATACTTGTTTGATTAGATAAATAATAAGTGAAAATAGGTTCATGTTGTTGTCTATAAATAAATATAAATAAAATGATAGAAAAGAAAAATATTCATTTCATAATATACATTTTTGTTAATGATAATGATTGATCAACATTTTGAAGAGCTTGTACAAGTGCTAAAGCAAATCGAGAATGATCTGATGATTTTAATGAATCATTTATAAATAAATTTCGTAAAGTTTTAGTATCAATTGATATTGTTTGAGAATTTTCTTCTGTTATAATTGATGATGATTTATTGAATTGAATATTATTTTCATTATTAAATCTATTTCTTGGTCGAATAATATTTTTTAATATAGATTTCGATGGTTGACATTTAATAGATGATGATAATTTTTCAATTTTATTATTTAAATTTTCATTTTTTAAATGAATTATTTTTTTTTGAGAATCATCTTTTATTTTATATTTATTAAAATATTTTTCACATGTTTCATATAATTGATTAAGTTGTATTTGTTCATTTGATAATGGATATTCAATTGTTTGATGATTTAATTTATCATTATGATATGTTTGTTCGATTTCTATATGTAAATGATAAACTGTTTTTTGTCGAGCATTTTTTGTACTCCAAAATAGACGTGATGCAGAATATTTATTTGGATAGATATTTATATTAGGATCATTATCAAGAAGATAATCAAAATTACCAAGAGATTTTATTTGTAGAGAACCAATACAAAGTTTTATATCAGTTAAACTAAATTCGATTAAAGCATTTGATAGATCAGCATAGATAGTTGATGATAAATTAATTGATTTAAATTTTGGAAGATTGATATCATCTAAATATAAGTCAGATTGGTTGATACATATATATATATGGAATTAACAGGTGTTACAGAAAGAATGAACCTATTCGTAGTTTTATGGTGTCTCTGTTAAAATCTATTTCTTTAGACTTTGTATTTTATAAAAAGATTCATTTTTTTTATTGTCTGCAAAGCGATTTCGTTCTCATGAATGTAAATAACATCCATAATTTTAGAAGACACTCGTAAAACAAACAGTCACACGTAAATCATTTTGGAAAAAAAAAGTTTTTTTTAATTAAGGCCCTCTCCCTCAGACAAAGTCAGTTTTTGTCAAATTCATCAATTTTGTGATGTATAACATGTTAGATAGAGCAAAGTGTCTACTCTCGAATACACTATAATTGATTGATTTTATGACGAGCTTTAAGAATATTACATAGCTTTTCTGAACCTCCATATTGAAAAAAAATAAGGTTTTGAAAAACTTATTTTCCGTTTTTCTTAAAATCCGTTTTTTCGAGTATACTGTTTCCTCGGGCAAACCTTACTCGAGGACGACTCAATATAGAAATGATAATTCTTTTTTATTGCATAGAGGCAGTTAGGGCTAGATCCTCATAGAGCGCGATTTTTGAATTCTCTATTGGTGAAATAAAAAACCTACATATCTCATTTTTATCAGCGATTCTTTTGGCCATGAATTCAAGAATTGTTCGGAGAAGATTTTTTATAGAACAAACAAAGCGAATTTCAAAAATCGAGCTCTATGAGAATCTAGCGCCAAGGGTACTCTACAACTTAAAAAGAGCCCTGCCATATTAGCTCGTGTTCTGATTGTGAAAATCTTGCCCGCGGACAGGTTATTTTTGACCAATAAATTGACTATAACTCGTGAATATTTGACAGATTTGAGGAGATATTTTAACCATAATCTACTCTAGCCAAGATTAACATTCTCTAAAATTTTGGTTGAATTTCACGGAAAAATAAAAAGTTCGTTTATGAGAGGGGGCCCTAAATTTGAATTGCATCATACAGTTTTTGTATGACAGTTTCTTTCAACATAATTTTATGAAATCTACAAAATTCGTCTCAAATTACATAGTCCGATATATTTAAATGTTGACTGTTTGCCAATCGATGAGTTTTGACGATGAGAGAGAGAAAGTCATCTTGGTATTGGTGTTGCATGAGTTGATGAACCTGCAGCTTCACACTACTGTCTGCTGAAATTTCTGATGTGTTTCGAAGGCTTCATTTTTATATTTAAGTAGTATTGCAACAACATTCTTGATATATTTAGCGTAGTTTAATACTACTTGATCGAATATAATGATTGACGTCAGATCGGACATTTCACCAGAGGGTAGTGCAAAACTTCACATCCACCTACTCAGGCAACATAGGTACCAAGTCAACTCTACCGCTTTCATCGTAAAAAACTATTGATCACCCTATTGTCTAAATTTTAATACATCGAGGTCTTCTATTTGAGAGAAATATTGTAGATTTCATCTATCATGTTGAAAGAAGCTGTCATACGAAAACTCTATGATGCAATCAACATAATTTGATAGAAATTTATTGTAATTAAATTATTCACATTCGACGCGTGTCGTCAGATGCCATTTACAATAATAAAAATTATATCGTTTTGTAGAGAATTAAAAGAGATACTATTAACAGACAAAGAAAAACCGTTCTGCCAAGGACATCCGTTATATTCTAATGTTTAGACATATCTAACCTGATCAAGATGGATTATGTTATAATCAACTTTGGTTAGCTATTCTGTTTTATCTGATTTTGACTTTTAGAAAAAAAAAATTCTTTTTTCTAAATGTACATGTGCAATTCATACAAGATAATTATTCAGAAATTTTGAAGTGATTTGAAAAGAAAACAAAAGTTCTACATACTGTTTATCATATGTTCATTTGTTTGATCATTATTATTTCCATCGGCATTATTTTTTATTTGTTTTTTACAATGTTTTGAACATAAAGTTGTTAAATTTGGTAATAATCCATTATTAATATTTAATTTTTGTTGAAAATTTCTATCTATTTTTGAATAATATGTATCAATACATTGACAATGAAAACGTGCACTACATTCATTTTCATAACATTGTACAGTAGCACCCATTTTAAAACATAAATCACATTTATATTTTGTTTGACAACGATTTATTGTTTCATGTATATTACGTAAAATATATGGTGATTGATCAAGATTTTTTGAATAAGCTGGAAGTATACAACCAATATGTACCCATTGATTAATACCAATTGATATAAGACGTGATATATTTGATGAAAAATGATCAGCATATGTTTGACATAATTGACATAATCTTGTATCAATTTGATATAAATTTTCAAATGAATAATTATTTTCCAATTTATTATCTATATAACGTAATAATGAATCACTTGATGTTAATAAATTATTTTTATATAAATTTGATTGAAATAATTGACGTTCATTATTTAATGAATATGTATGATCAATGGATGGTGATATATAACAACGATTTAATAATATATTTGAATGATTTATAGATGTATTTGTTGTTGTTGTTGTTGAACAAAATAATGTATGATTATTTGAAGATAAATTTGAAGTTTTAAACCATGGACATTGAATATTTATACAATTATTTATTGCTGCTTGCCATTGACGACTATCATAATTATCAAGTAAATGTTGAACAATAATAAGTAAATCATTAATAAAAGCATGTAAATTTAATGATTGATTACATGATTGATGTAATTGTTGAAGATTAGACATATAATGTTTCATATTATTTAAACGATTTTCTTCAGATATCATTATTTGTAATGTTGATGTTATACTTGTTATAATATTTTTCACAACTAAACAAAAATAAAATAAAATAAAACAATAAAAATTTATTTATAGATTAAATTTTATTTTGAATAGATAAATACTTTTTTTTGTAGTCGCAAGAAAATCGAACAAAAACTTTCTCACAATAGAAAATTCTCTTATATAGAGATGTATCAGAATCAAGTTTTTGAGTTCTGATCTTGAGAAAACTATACTAGAATTTATTTGTAACATATCTAAGAAAATTCTTCAATATTCGTTTTTTTCAATTTACGTACGGGTAGTGATGGGCCGCCCAGCAATTTCAAAATTTTAAAGTTTGCAAAAACTCACTTAAATGAAACGATAATTACGAAATCTATGTGAAAATAATACCTCTATCGCAATCTATTAGACTCTTCGGTTACTTTCTCATAACTTCGTATTTTCTTTCGTAACATTACGTTTCTTACAAATCTCTTACGGCCCATCACACTACGCACGGAGAAACCTTCTGAGGATTTCTGCAGCCGGTTTATGATCATTGTATTGAATTTTTGATCAGAAATGTCGTTCACAGATATGTATGATGATTGTGGGAATTATCAATTGTCGAGATATTGCAATTGCAAAAACTGGTCATTTGCAATAAAAATCAAGTTTTCTTGAAAACTCAATGCCTTAAGAAAATAGCATTCCCTTCCAAGATATTCTACTAATCATTCGTCCTTTTTATAGGCAAAGTTTCATATTGAAATAGTGTTATTTGATTTTTTGATAAATACATACAGTTGAATCGAATATTTGATTAAACAATCATAACTTGTTTCCGAACATCTATGTGCATGAATCCTTTCAGAATTTTTCTAGTCTTATCGAGATCTCGTGATGAACCCAATACGAGTATAAATGGCGAGTATCAATTCGAGTAGTTTCCTCTGTAGTACGTCCAATAGATAATCAATGAAACTTTACTATTTCTTTAAAAACTATTCATTCCAGTTTTAATTACCTTGAAGTTTATAATTAATTAAAGATTGTTTAATATTTTCTTTTTGATTATAATCACATTTTGAACAAATAATATTTGTAGATATATTTTTAATATATGGTATTAATATAATATCTTCATTTAAATAACCATCACATTTCGGATGAAAACGATGTTTACATTTAATACATTGTAATAAATTTTGAATTTTTTGTTGTGATTGATTACCAATTAATGTTAATGAAAATAATGGTTTAGGTTTTGTAATAAATTGTTCAATAAATCTTTCACATAAATGACATTTTTCAATTTGATTTGTTTTATTTGTACGTATTATTTTCATATTATTTAAACAATCAGAACACATAAGTGATTGTTGAGATGAAAATGATTTTGTTAATGATAAAAGATTTTGTTCATTTGATATTATTGTTTGTCCGCAATCACATTTAATACATAATGGACAAAACCATATTTGATTACGAAGGTTATGATATTGTTGTTCATCTTTTGTTTGTTTTATACATTTAATATGAAATGTTCTTTTACAATCAGAACAAGATATTAATTGAGAATCTTTAACTAAACCACATATATTACATACAATACAATTTGGACATAACCATGATTCAGGTGTAGGACATAAACGTGGACATTCAGATTCATTTAAACAAGCTCTATGATAAGCTTCACAACAGCTATTACAATAAATTAAATCTGTACCCATTGAACCACACTAGAAAAAAATATATATAAATTTATATTTTTTTTTTTTTACTCCTCTATGAATTTCACCATTTTATCGAAAGATTCAATAGAGATAATTTTTCGAATAAAGTATCATGAAAAAGATTCCTTGCTGTTGACATAGAATTCTTTGATGGAATATTAAATGCATTCAGCAAGTATTATTCTTAAATCTAGACTCTGTATAAAAAAAAATCTCATATATGACCGATAGATATCCAAGTCAATGACTACGGCAGCCAGCTCAGTAGAGTTTTGGTGAGTTCTCATCCAAAAGGTTTCATTTTCGACCAAAAAAATTCTACGAACTTAGATTCAGATCGATGATTCCCCGGCTCCGACAACAATCGGATTTCATTGAAATCTGTCGAAAAAATCATTGTAATTGGCAGGAAAACACTGGGCATTGTAAACAATAATCGAGTTACTGGATTTTTTAATTTCCGGTCGGAAGCGAGCACAATCTGGCAGAACTGACTCGTATTTCTTCACTTGAGTAGATCGACCTAATTGAAAGACTATCTCTCGATATTTTAAGCTGTATTTCATATCTGGAAACTGTCATTTATATAAGTAATAGTCTTACAGAGTTCAACTTCTTGACTTACATATATAGTTCTTTTGATACTACTTGTTAATAAGAATATCCTTCTGATAGTTTGTTTTCCTTGAAACTTATGGTTCTATAAAGTAGTTTATTTTACATCATTATTTAGTATATGAAAAATAAAGTTTTTATTATGAGACAGTACAAATAATTGATTCTTTTAGTGATGTAACTTCGACAGAAATTCTTCAGTCCAAGGCGAAATTCTAATCGTTAACTATTCTATTATTAATATTACGGGCTGCATTTTTCCATCAATACGACATGACATATTGATGATGAAACATAAAAAGCTGTACTGAATTCCGCAAGAAATGCAATAAAAAATTATAAAGAGACGTTATCGATATACAATACAATCCTTTGAGATGATGTTTCATACATATTAGACATTTCATATGACAAAAGTGACTTATATGAAAATCGAAAATCTATCCAGAATTAGTATAAAAATAAAATATTGTTTTATACTAACCATATAACAAAGTGAATAAAATGGAAATGATTCATCCGATAAAACTGCATAACCTTCTTTAAAAAGATCATTTCGATTAAATGTATTTCTTAATTCCCAACGTAATTTTTTTCTTTGATTTATATTATCATCTATTGATTGTGTTGGTTCAATAGATTTTCTTTTACTATGTTCATAGAAATATTTGAATTGTTTTAATAATTTTTTTGAATGTCTACTTAAAGATGATTTTTGTTGAAGAATTGTTTCATTTAAAACAACTGGATAGTATCGAGATTGATCTGTTGATATATTTGATTCATCTTCAAAATCTTCGATATCACTATCATCATCATCATCATCATTATCATCATTTTGTTCTATTTTTGATTCTTCTGTATCACTACTAATATATATCGATTCAGTATCAGTATTAGTTGTTGAACTATCATACTGTTCATCGATTTCAATTATATCATATTTAGAATGTTTTGAAGGAGAATTTTGTTCAGATTCATATGAACGTTTTTGATTTGTTTTTACTGTTCCTATTTCATTCATAATTATTATAACTTTTTTGATAATTTTACGATCTTCGTTAACATAGATGTTAGAAGAACATAAAATATCATGATTGGTCAATTTCGTCATTTGAATGTTATTTTTTCCTCTATTCATTTTATTTAAAAGAAAAATAGTGTTAAAAAAATTAAATTCAATAGTTATTATTTTATTTTATTTTATTTTTTTTAAATATTAAAATTATCTCTTAATAGTTATAACATATTAGCAATAGTTGTTTATTTATTTATTTCGAAGGAGGACCATACATCGACGTGTATTAAGAAATTCATATTCATCGAAACTTTTCTTTGTGTTACATTTGCTTGTTAGTTTTAATTTTTAGATTGAAACATCTGGTAAAATTATTGAAAAAAAAAGATGGTGAAAGAAGATCGTTCAACATGGAAAGCCAAATATACAATGCGTTTAACGGTATAAGATAGTTTTGTTTTTTCTAAAACAAAATTCGAAATCATTGCTCATTGATGATGATCATATATAAATGTGTTCTGCAATTCTGAGTTTCTTCGGAAACATTGAGAATAATCGCTTTCTGAGAGCAATTGATGAATTAATAATTTCAATAGATTTTAACTGAATTTTCTATCTTATTTTTAAATTAGTACAAAAGATCATGAAGAATTTTTTCAGTTGTTGTACGGACTGTATTTAGCTGTTTGAAGATTCAATTATCTATCTATATCATGAAAAAAATCTCTCACAATCAAAAATGTTTTCTATTGAGGATTAATGGAATACGATCATATTCGTCTCCACAGAGCTTTGAAATCAGGTACACTTTTTATTGCTAGTCTAACGAAGAAAGCTCCCAATTGACTGATCACTTTTCAGTCGAGACTGTGCCCATCATGCATATTCTAATGAGCTATTAATAACCTGAAACATTTAGCTTATTGCTGGCGAGGTACTTCATTGTTTAACTCAATGTTGTGATCCTCCTCAAGGAAACTGATATTCACATTTTGACTTGAAACTTTGTACAGAAATAGACTTTAATGAGAGTGCTTGTAAATGAGAATTTCAGATCTTTTTGTTGTTTCCATCTTAAGATAGAGTTATGATAAAAGAGTATCTTTTGCATTACTTATATACATCTATAGACTCAATGTTCTTATTTCAGAACAGCAGTAAGTCAAAATACCTGAAACGTTTACAAAATAATTCTCATTCGGAGGGGCACTGCACTATTGAGTTAATAACTGCAGTATCTCTGCAGCAATAATCTAAACGTTTCAGTATATTCATAGCTCATTAGAATCTATATGATGTGCTAAATCTCTACTGAAAAGTGATCAATCAACTGTGGAACTACTCTTGCAACATCTAGTAGATTCCGAGTTATAGTTCAAATCTGGATTAGTTTTAATATACGAGGAAAGCCACTCGAAATACTTCATGAGCTTTCTGAGCTGAATTATGATTGATTTATTGCATTTTCGATTCAGTTTTAAGTATATCGAAAGTTTATCGTACCAAGGTGTTCTTTTAGGCTCAATATAAGTTTGAACGGTAGGTATCACATTGAATGATGCCTTCGTCAGTATCAGTAATATTTTGTTTTTAATTCTAATTTCAATAAAACTTTCTTTTGGATATGTTTTTTTTTATTTTTTATTTTAATATTTTCAGCAATATTTGGATGAATACCCGAAAGTATTTGTTGTTGGCGCTGATAATGTCGGTTCACGTCAAATGCAAAAAATTCGTGTATCACTTCGTGGTCATGCTGGTAAGTGTTCATTGTCTTTTATCGATCAATAGTAATAATCATATTTTCTATAGTTCTTATGATGGGAAAAAATACGATGATGCGTAAAACAATTCGAGGACAAGCCTCTAAAAATTCGAATTTAGAAAAATTATTACCACATGTCTATGAAAATGTTGGTTTTGTTTTTACCAAAGAAGATTTAAGTTTAATTCGCGACAAACTGTTGGAAAATAAGGTTCATTTTCTATAGAAAAAAATTATTTTTTTTTTTCATCAATGAATATATATTTTTTTCTTCAAGGTCGCAGCTCCAGCTCGTGCCGGTGCTATTGCACCTGTTGATGTCACTATACCGGCACAAGTAACAAGTTTAGGTCCAGAAAAAACAAGTTTTTTTCAAGCACTTCAAATTCCAACAAAAATTACACGTGGTACAATTGAAATCATTGTACGTAGGTATAATAAAAACAAAATCAATACTTTCAAAATTTCATTTAATAAAATCAAAAAAACATTCTTTATATTTATTCATTTTAGAATGATGTTCATTTAATTAAAGTTGGTGAAAAAGTTGGCGCTAGTGAAGCAACATTACTTAATATGTTGAACATTTCGCCATTTAGTTATGGTCTTATTATTCGCCAAGGTACACAAAAACAGAAGAATTTTCTTTTTTCAAATACTAAAGTTTTTATTCTTTTTTTTTTGCGATTAGTTTATGATTCAGGTTCATGTTTTGAACCATCCATTCTTGATATAAAACCAGCTGATTTACGTGCAAAATTTTCCCAGGGTATTCAACGTTTAGCAGCTTTTTCACTTGGTATTAATATTCCAAATCAAGTATCAGCACCACATCTTATTCTTGGTGGATTTAAACGTTTACTTGCATTAGCTGCTGAAACTGATGTCAATTTTGAACAAGCTAATACTGTAAGTTTATATAAATAAATACGGATTAATGATGAACTTTGTTTATCCAGTTCTGCTACTGATTAAAGCAACTGATGAATAAATAACCATATCCAACAGCGTTCTGAAATCCGTTAATTACTTTTCGAATATAAATCGATTTATGTTTTCTTTTTTTAGTTAAAAGAATTCTTGAAAGATCCATCGAAATTCGCCGCTACAACAACAACAACAGCAGCACCAACAAGTGCACCAACTGGCGCTAGTCAACCAGCACCTGCAGGAAAACCTCCGAAACCAGCAGAACCCGAATCCGATGATGATGATATGGGTGGTCTTGATATATTTGGTTAAAATAAAAATCATTTTGAAATTTTCATCATCAATTTTTATGTGCCAATACTGTCATCTATTTTTCTTTTTGTTTTCTGCATTGTTCAAAAAGCATTGTTTTTTTTTGTCTTATTTGGCATTAGAAGAAACAAGAATATTATATCACTATAAAGCAAATGAAAAAAAAAATAAAAAGAACAGTGTTTGAAAGAAGAATAATAAATAGGAATGTTAATAAAGAGATTTTTGAAATTATTGATCGTAACAAGTTATTTTGTTTAATTTGTTTTTGAGTATATATCCTAAATTTATAACGAAAGAAAAAAAAATTGCAAATTAAAAATTTTTTTCGTTCATCTGAAAACATTTGCAGAGAGTCTGCCATTATTCAAATTCGAAATAAAATTTTTGAACCTATATACAGGTTGACTCAAAAATAGAGATCAACGTGTATAAAAAGAGCACTAACGGTTAGATTATCGAGAAGATTTAAAGATTCTTAAATCTATAACTAAAAACTTCAATTTTTCACTATAGATAAATAACATCGTTTCACATAAGCATTCAAATATGCGAGGGCTTTCATCTCAACAATTCAATAGTGAAGATTTTCCGAAATAGATTTAAAAACTATCTTTCCCATCTGAAAATTTAATGGTTTCGGTTTCACGTGGCATTTTGGGAATCGAAGTAGAACCGCCAAACTCTACTCAGAATAAATTGAATATCGTCGCCATATTTTGCAGGAGTACACTGATTTTTTTACTAATGATAAAGATGTGTTCACAGTTTATATTCATAAGAAAAACGTTGATAAGAACTGTTTTGAATTGATATCGTTGATTTCAATTGTAAACATTCACGTTTCATGAGTTGTGAAAAAAAAACAATATATCCTCATGGCTAAAGTAAACGTCAGAGTGTGAAGAGTAGAGTAATACTCACATTTACAACCTTCTGGTGCATCGAAGAAGAAAAACGAATGACCAACAGTATTAAAATATCTAATAAGAGTATCTGATCTCAAAAACAAAAATTTGACATGCATTTTGAGGCGTCATCGGTTTTTTGTGAATTTTACCGAAAACATGGCACACTATAGTTAATCAGTCATGTACAATAATAATGAACGAAATTATGCATGTTTTAGGGTTTACATAGGTGTTTGGCAATTGACCTTGACTTGAAGAGACTTACTTGTTAAAAAAGAATTCTCCTAAAACTATCATGAAGAATAGTTTCAAAGGATTTTCAAGTATCTAAGAAAACTAAGATACCTGAAAGTGAATCAGTCAAATAGAGAACAAGATTTTGTACCTTTTATTATCAAAGTGTATGCTTTCGAGAGCCATTTTCATGCTCTTCGATGTGCATATTTTGGTATATGAATGAATATTTAGTATGATTTTAAATGAGAGAAGAATTATATTCCATATCGATATCAACAAAGTCTAAATATGCATTTTATCTGAATATTCTCGAACAGTTTGTTAATGCTGTAGAACAAAAGAAAACAAATCAGATACCATTTATCAAATATCATAAATAAGCTATTCATTTTCTGTACTTATAGAAGCATAGTGGACATAAGATGAAAGATTTGAAATGCACTATTCCGAGATTCAAATAGTATTACATGTACTTTGAACGATAGGCTATTTCGTGGTATTTAGATTTTTTGTTGCAAAGTTGAAATACAATAGACAGTCATCTAATTAAAAACTAGCCTGAATCTAACGACATCTAGACAACAGTCAAGTTTACAAATAAATATATATTATAAATTTGCATGATATCTGTTATGCGTGAATAACAAAAAGAGTTTAATTACCTGTAATGGTTCCTAAGGAAAAAAAACTTAGTTTTCCATAGTGAGTCTCCGTACAACTCTTATAGTAAAATGAACGCTGCGTGTAACTGAGTTGGATACCAGGACTGACATTTGATAATATTCCTACATTTTCATATTACTAATTTGTATGCAAGCATAGGAGGGAAAACTTGAACAATTTGTTGCACTTGCGAATCGGTCACAGAAATAGAAAGCGATATTGTTTTACTTAAAGGGTTCGTTTTTAATGAAAATTCATCTACAGACGATTATAAAGAAATAACTTTCATGTATGCGCCCATAATTATGACGTTTAGCACAAACTACGTTCCATGTCAACATCATCAGCAACAAGCAAACTTTAGAAGTAAAAAGACATCAAGTGATTCATTGACTTTTTTTTGTGAAATTGAAGATAATCTGTTTTTTGTTGCTGTTCATGAAAAAAAATTAAATTAATATACTTTTTCATACAAAATAAAAATTTAAAAACTGTACGATGAGTATAGCAGTATCTGTCGAATGCTGATTAACTCTAATCGAGTATCAGATCTGCTTTTGAAAACTCATCACCTTTCAGGCTATTATTTGAAGTTTTATCATATTACTCTAGTTACAAGTAGATTTATAAAAACGAAATGACATATTCAGAATAAGCGCCCAAAACTGTACTCAATCGTGTGTGATTTATTACGGCTTGAAGCTTTAAAAAAAAATTTCTTGAGCCAGATCGACTCACCCCTATCTTATCGGTTACTATTAAAAACTAAGAAAGTCTAAGAACAAATACGATTATTACAGAAAAACTAAATATTCAAATCCATTCTGCTTTTGTATTCATTATATATTTAGAACATTAATTTGACATTTCATATTAGTTTAATTAACTTTTCAAATTAAGATTATCGATCAATAAACAATTCCGAACACTAAACAATTTACACTTATTTATAAAACAAGTAGAACAAATAATCGAAGCACTATTTTCATTATTGTTTTAAAACATTCTACCATTTATCTAATGAAAAAAAAAAGACTTTTCTTTTTTCATTTAACTTTAAACGTTGCTCTTGTTTTTTCTTTCTTCTCTCTAAAATATATTTATTCTATTTTTAGAAAACTAATCAATTGATTAGACAAACTTATTTCTATGCATTTTATTATCAGAGTCGACGAGCAAATGTAATCATCGTGTTTTATTAAGCGTTTGATTAACCTAATCACTGGTCCTTCTCGACATCAAACTGTCGTACCATCACTACTCTCAAATGTGACATATTCCATCTTCATTTTTCTTATGTTTCTTAACAAGAACGAAAGAAACATACGATTTTATCTTGTAAGCCAAAAATAAAACTTAGCTGTTTGACATACACAAGAGACTTAAATCGTTGATGATTGCTTTTTATGAACGAACGGATAATGAAAGATGAGTTCAACACAACGTGTAGATTTTGTCATCATATTTATTTGCTTTCTCAAGGTTCAACTTTTCTCTTGAGTGGGTGTATATATTACTATGTTAAATGAAACATCAATTTGAGAAATATAATTCTTAATTATCATTTTGTTAATTTAACAAGGTTTCGTTTCTATTTACCCAGAAGGAAGAAAGACCAACTGGCACTTTATATGTTTCATTTTATTTTATTTTATTTCATTTTATTTTTTTTTGTCGTCTTTTTGTCTATACAGATTGCCTGAAGGATGCAAAAAAAAAAGAAAAAGACAACTTGTCAATTTTTTCACGATTCGATCAGCAACAGTTCACCATATTGTAACGATAGTGATGATCACGTATGCTCATGTTCAACACCTGCTGAGGAGTAATCTTTTGATTTTGAACCGCGATACGAACAATTCATATGAATTATGCCTCAAGCATCTATTTTATTTTTCTTTTTTTTTTTCTTCATATTGTAGATTATCATTAAGGAAGATGACGCGCATATGAAATGAACACACCAAAACCATTAAAATATATATAAAACAAAAAAAAAAAGACGTCAACACCAGAAAACATAGAAAGAAAACTAGTTGACAATTGTTCTGTGATTAATAGACATGTTATTGTGTATAAAATAAGTTTATAAATGAGTTCTTGTCACAGAATCAATGTGAGATTAATAATCTTCTCCATCTCGTGCTAGATTTGTGATGCATAATAAAGCAGTACCTAGCACACTTCAATCAAGATTTTTTTTCTTCAATGCATATAGAATCTATCCAGATGGTTGCTCACACTTTCAATCTTCACCGCCTTTCAATATGACACATCAACATATGGATCATCATTTATACATAAATGAAAAAAAAAAAAAAAAAAAACAAAATAATACTAATAATCATGCAAAGTCAGTTAGTCAATGGTTGTTTTTTTTCTGTTTAAATTTTAATGGCGAGCAGCAAGTTCTTGAATTAATGATCCAATCGGTCCATATTTTCCTGTATTCGGTTTTTTTGAATTATGATTTTGATTTGTATTATTGTTTGTTTGTTGTTCGATTGTGTTTGTTTTTAATAGTAAATCATCATGATTATGTTCAATACCATGTTGTGTATCAATATGACGACGTAAATCAACTTTACGTTGAAATGCACGCAAACATTTATGACATTGAAATGGTTTAAAACCTGTATGTTTTCGACTATGTGTAATTAAATTTGATGATTGTGAAAAAGCTTTCCCACAAACAATACATTTATGTGGTTTTTCTCCTAAATCAGAAAAAAGAACACTAATTTTTTTTCTCCAATTTCATTTTTAAAAAATTTTAACTTTCTAAACAAAGAAAAAAGAAGATAACATAGGATCCGCTTAATCTCAAGAGAACAACAAGGGAAAGTGAATATGTGTGAAAATCATGCGCCAACGTCACTAAACCATTTTATTAGACGAGTACGCTTTTTCCATCTTAAAGTGTGCATATTTAACAAGCTTCTTATCAATGTTTAAAATGGTCATCATCACTCGTTCTCTCTAAGGAGACTATGACATATGGTTAATTGTATCATGCGTTCATCATCATCATTTTTTCTTAAAAATCGATATCGATATCTCATCAGAGCTAATTTCACTGATTGACATTGATCATTTAAAGCTTTTACTGAGATTGCAAAAGCAATACAAGAAACAAGAAGCATTAAAAAAAAGGGAAACAAGAATTACCTGTATGAATATATGTATGTTTTTTCATATCAGATTTTTGATGAAAACGTTTTCCACAATGTAGACATGAATATGGTCGAGTATCCGAATGTATTAATAAATGTGTTGATAATGTTGATGAACGTTTAAAAGATTTTCCACATGTTTTACATTGAAAACATCGTTCTTGTGTATGTGTTGTACGGTGTTGTACTAGAGATAAAGCATGACTAAATGTTTTCGTACAAAGATCACATGAATATGGTCGTAATTCTGACGAATGTGTACGTCGTACATGTACTTCAAGACCATGTGATGTTGAAAAATCTTTTTCACATTCATGACATTTATAAAAAATATTTGTTGATTCAATAATTGTTTCATTTTCTTCTTCATCTTCTTCACCTTCAGATTCTTCTTTCATATTATCAGATTTTGTTGATGGTGGTGTTAATAAACCAGCATAATATTGAATACCAAGTAAATATTTTAAACGTTCAGCAGCTAAATCTTCATTTGATTGTTCAGATATAAATGAATTCCTATGTAATAACATTGTTTCAGTAAACCAAGTTGGAAAATTGGATGACATGTTGTATATATCAAACAAGTGGTGCCATATATATGTATTTATATATATATATATCGAAGAGAAAAAAAAAATTATAATTATTGTTATGGGCTGCTAAGGAAGACAATTGACTAAACGTGCCTTATTTGATGTTTCACAGTTGCCGACAAAGAAGAAATGAGTACAACAGGTTAAAAAAAGTGAGAAATAGAATTCAACTTCAAATAATATTGATGAATGGTCGTCATCTTGCAACCCAGCAAGAAAGTAATAGACGTTAACATTTCATTGGTTGAAAATGAGTACACAAGAAAGAGAAAATAGAAGAAGAAAAAAAAATCTCATTCAAGAAGAAATAGAAAAAAGAAAAGAAAAGAAAAAAAGAAATTCGTATTGGCTATTGACATTTGCTTTTCATTTTAATCATTGAAATATTATTCATCATCATTTAGATAATTATGTTCAATTCATTTAGCTTTTATCCATAATCGGTATGATGAGCAGCTGCTAAAAAAAATTCAATATTGAAATTCTATTTATTACTGAGAAGTGGTTATTCATTTTCTTTAGGTTATTCGTCATTGTCTATCCATTAAGGGTACTTCCCATCTTTTCGTGATTCAAAATTGTTGTTTTTTTTAAATCGTGGTCATTATATAGTGTGCGGTTATAGTTATGACGAGACGGTTCGAATTGATATTCACTGATCGAGCTCATATTCGATGTACAGGGACGCTGGAGTAAGACTAAAAAAACTGAAATATTCGTGCCGATTGGCAGTTGAAGCCGAATGATGACCTTTTTTAGTGAATTTTCAATTCAGCTTTTGCTTTTTACCGAAAAATGGAATAACGATATTTCCATGCAAAATTGGATCTATCAGTAGGTAGAATCACTAGTTACATATCCTTAAGATTTCAGTCGAATAGAATGTTCCAGTAATCTTGATTTTCTTTGCAAACGACCTGTTTTTTGAAATTCAATATCTTTACAAAGAAATCTGCTCTTCGAGTGACACTTTCAAGATACTCTACAAATCGTTCGACGTATTCGTGTGGAAAATTTTAGATGGAAAACTCAAGAAAACGATCAATTAGAGAAAACTATATGGTTTCGCATTTTTCTCAAAGTAACCTTTTCATCAGGAAAATTTTTCCAGTCTAGTATCTCAGATCGAAGTGAAATGTTTTTTACGTATACAATACACTGTTTGAGATGGATGTTTTTTGTTTGCTTGATAAAATATTGTTATGTTAATTTTTGATTGCTCTTAGAACAAAGATTCTGTTAAAAAAAAACATGCGATTATCAAAGCATTTTCGATGTTGTGGCTTTTTTTGTTCAAAAGGCAAAAAATGAAATCACATTCGTTCAAAACAATATCTATTACTTAGAAAAAAATTTTGAGCTCAATCGAAATCAGCATGTCGGAGAAACGGGGACGTCATGTTTTCGTCATTATGATCCCAGTAGTTTATAGAAGACAGCGTCCAAGAATTGCGAGTCTAGGAAAAATTTTGTTCTACTCATCAAGATCTACCTGCAGAGGAAATTTCAAAATTTATTTGATGAACCAATCTCCACAAACTTTGGAAAGAGGAGAATGTACCCTTAAGGCAAGTAAATGATGAATGTAACAATTGTTGTATCTAAATACATAGACAACTGGTCGTTGACACATCGAAACAAGGAGAAGAAAAGATGAATGTTGGATTTTGATATTATTAAGAGTAACATACAAATAAAAGTAGGTGATATTTTAAAATGTAAAGTCGTATGATGAAAGGATAAACAATATCAAATAACTTCATGATTTGAAGAAGATATAGAGTTTGTATTAAAAATTTTGTACAAAGAAAGTGATTGACTCCGGATTCAGCATTTCCAGAAGCTTTCGTCAACAATTTATTGTTATTTTATTTATTGTGAAATGTCGAGTTTTATGTGATCTTTGTTCAAAACAGGCTCACGACAAGTCTTAGTCAATTATGATTATTATTATTATTATTATGAAAAGTTTGAAGTTTTATGGAATGATTGACAGGCGAGACTATGTTGATGATGAAAAATACTATTCTTTCAGTTATTTATAAATAGATGAAAAATATGGATTCAGAACTTCTCTAATAGGAAAAGCAAACAGAAAATGTTTTGAAGAAAACCATATCTAATGTTTACGAAAGAATTAAAGAGAAGTGGGTGTAATCTCAATAACTGGATGATGATAACAATGAGTAACATGTGGCTTTCAGCAATCGAATGAGAAGAACTTCAAAACTTATGTGAAACATCATTGTCGCAAAATATTCGAAAAATTTATGAAAAGATGTTTCATTTTAAGGAGATTTCGATAAAAAAAAGTGATGTAAATAGCGTTTTCATGGATTTTTTGGCAATAATGATGTTTCAAATAAGCTTCGAAGTTCTGCTCGTTTGGTCGTTGTGAATTGTAGGTCTCGAGCGGTTTGTTTTGTCGAGTTATTGAACTTAAGCTTACACTTTTTTAATTCCGATATAGACAATATTTTGTTGCACTCATGGTTCAAATGAAAATTGTTTTACGTGTCCATGTATTCAATCCTATTTTTTGACCATTTTGTTCCGGTGGAAGAACTGCATGAAACCATGCATTCTCTCCATGTCCATTGTCATTGATTAGACCAAAAGATACTATTTCCTGGTATTGGTCGAAATCGAATACCTCGATATGGTGCTATATCATCACATAGTAAAATATTACAAAAACGTGAATGTAATGAGAAATTAAACTTAATATTAATAAATTCTGTTTCACCCATAGAACAATTTGCATGAAGATATGTAAAAAAATGTTGGAATTTGTTGTCTACCATTTATCATTTGATTTGCATGATAAAACCAATCAATATGAGGTTTCAACTAATAAGGAAAAAAAAACAAATTCTATTTATTATTTTATATCGAGTTTCAAACCTCTTGATTATGCTCATATTTAACAACTTGTAAAAGTTCAAGACGTAATGGATTAATATTACCTTGAAATTGTGCAAATCGTTGTTCAATACATTTTATAACTGATGTTTGACTACGTCTAAGATATGCTGTAGTCGATGTTCGAGAATGATCGTCAATAAATGATGATCCATTAGTTCGTACAATTGCTGAACATACAAACATTGGATTTCTATAGAGAAAGTAGATATATATATATATATATCTCAAGAAAGAAAGCCCGGAAAACTAAACCATTCTAGCTTCGTGAGTAGTTCTAACATTTTAGAATTGAATTCAAATTGCATTAAGATGATCTGCTTTTTTTGCTCTAAGAAGAGAATCATCTAAAGTAACACTCGTTGTTTGAAGTTATATTGGCTATATTAGGAAATTTTGGTGAAATCAATAAAAATTTAAAAGATTTCGTCTTCATGAATCTTTGAAGCCGGGTTATCATTAGTTCACGGAATTTTTGAGTCAGGTTTAACTACGGAGAGTTTCATCAATTTTGACACGCGAAAAAATTAGTTTATATGCAGACAGCAAATAACTTCTAACCGTATATTTTTATGTAGACCTTGAGTACTCATGTGTATTCTTTCAAATGAAATATTATTGGACAATATTTTCTCATGTCATAGTAAAAATATAGACATGGTAATGTGAAGCTAAGTGCTTCACAATCGATCAATGCAGGTTTTCAAAAGATTTTTTAAATAAAGTGCTGACTGGTTTACATATTCAATCACGCTATATATTTAGTAATAGGATTTGAATAGATTAAATATATGAAAACGTTGTATGTAGAACGAAATTCAAAGAACAAAGATTGTGTATTGAATTATTGATTAATTATTGAATAAGCGAGTTTTACCTAAAGAAACTGACGCGAATTTTATTGACAAGAACAATTTTCAATTTTTCAAACAATTGAAAACTAGATTAAACAAAGAATAAAATAAACAATAACTTGAAGTTTTTAATAAAATTTTTAAGAGACTCCCGTTGTTTGTTTTTTAAATAAAATATCTCATTGATCGACGATTCTTATGTTTATGTTTATATTTTTATTATCACAAGTGACAATATCTAATAACATGGCATTCAAAGAATATTGCAGGCTCATTTAAAAGCACTTGATTACAGCTTTTCTTCTATTTGCATATAAATTAAGTTCGACGCTCCTAGAGCCTGTCAGATCTAAAAGTTTCGAACCGGGATCCGGGACCAGCTTGACGGATTCTGGTCACGCTTCAAGAATTTTTAACAGTTTTTATACATCGAAAAGCCAAAACACAGAACTTCTGTGTGAAATTTTACCCATAGATAAGTCTAAGAGTTTTCTAGAAGTCATCCGATCTATCAATGAGCAGAAGTTAAGGTCAAAATTCTATTGTTTGAATTTTTGATATGGTTCCAAAGCTGAGTCAAAAATTTAGTAAAAAAATTATAACCAGTATTTTAACAAGATTTTCTATTGAAAAAGAGCAATTTAAAACTTCTACTCGATCTTCAGAGAGATCCCGTCTTCTAGACTCTCACACTAGATAAAACACTGATCCCAACTTCTCTTCAAAGATCCATGTAGACGAATCGCTTTAGACTTTTCCTAGTTTCATCAATTCATCTCTGAATGTCTACTGTAAGTTCAAACAGTGCGTATTAGTGCGAGTGACTCCATCGTAATAAGAGTTTAAGAAAGAAATCTTCTTATACTAATTCAATTAAATGTTGAATTTCATTCTGAGTTAAAAATTGTTCTATATAAATAATTAACAGATATCGTTCAATCACTCGAACGTTATATTGGTGTTGAGGACATTGATATTCATACTGAGATAAATTATAATGATATTTAACAATAGTTTCATTACAAGATTTTATATCTTGAAAATAATTTATTTGTTGTTGATATATATCGATGAGCAATCGATTGAAAATAGAACAATTAATTGAAGACATAGTTCAATTAATTGTAAATTAATATATCGACATTGATATTAATTAGAAATTATACAAAAACCAAGTAATATTTGACTATAACGCGTTGTTGACTCTTTTCTCTTTTCAATTTTTTTTATTCACTTTTATTTTATTTTTTTAATGATTATCTCCAGATGCTGATATATATATATATATTCGTTAAGAAAAAAAAAAGATATAAAAAAAAAAAGAAATGAAACATCACTGGTAAAATCTGTTTTGGAAAGAAAATTAAACATTAATGAAAAACATGTTTACGTGGAATTAGGTATTTAATCGGCATAAATAACACGTAGTGTATTTGTCGTACCGAAACCAGGACGCTAGAAAAAAAAAACAACGAATCAAATAAAAATCATCTGGATATAAATAAAAAAAAGAGATTTACCCATCCTGTAACAACAATAACAGCATCACCTGATGAACAAAAACCACGTTGTTTAGCAAATTTAATTGCTTCGTTAACACGTGTATCAACATCAATTAACCAATCACTCATAGCCAATGCTTGAGTTGTTGAAATATTATGTTGTTTAAATTCTACGCCTGCTTCCAGTTCCGGACCTAAATTTATTCTTCAAAATTTATAACGAATAAAATAATATTTCTTTGTGTTTTTATATATTAAGGTGAATTTATTGACTTGAGGATTAAGAACACCACGAAGTTAAGAATTTTTTACAGAAATATCAATTTAGTGCATATTCATTTCACATAACTTACGATATATTTGATAGTTGTCACATTCTGCTGCTCAAATAAAAAAAAGTTAGCAAAAAATTATGATTACTCAATATATCGACCAAGGAAAACAAACAAAAAAAAAGAAAAACGACAAATATATTACTTACATTGGGGACCTAAAAGAAAAACAAAGAAATAAATTGATATTATTTTAATAAAGTTACAGTAAGGAACAAAAGTCTCCAATCTAGTCAATTTTGAACATCATATGTGCTAAACGTCTGAAAAGCTTGTGCAGACGCACTTTACCAAGAACGTAGATTACGAATACAAATTAATAGAAAAGAAAAATAGTGTGAGTGAAGGTGTTTAAGTAAAGAAAAATCTAAACCCATATTCACATTCACATTCTTTTTCATATGATCGAATAAAATTCTGCTTGTCGTTAATATTATCAAAAAGAAAAATTTTCATTTTTGATATTTTATTTTTCTGCCTTTTCTATTGAACCACATTGGCATTGCTGCGTCGTTACTGTTTAATTACAAAGAGAATTATGATCGACGGTGCCTAAGTTTTTCTCTAAGAATTATAACTTAAAGAGTATTGTCGGCAAAATTTTGTATTATTTCTTATTAAAATTATGACTAATGTTTGATATTTTTCGATGGATGTGGAGTTCTATCTACGGCCTTTCTTCATCCAAAAGAAAAATTCATTTGCTCGAATATTAATGTTTCTAGATCCTTGGAACTAACAAGATTATCATCTGTTTTTTTTCTTTTGAGTTCAAGATTCACTGCTGAAACTTAAAGGTAATCATGTCTAACTGTAGAGAACGCTTCTCACAAAGTTCGATACTAGTTTTATTGATCTCTAAAGAGTAGTAGATGGTTACTCTTCACAAAGTGAAATGAGTGTAGTTTTAGAAAGTATTTATGAACTTTAGCGAAATCAGTAATGTAGATAGCTTGGACCTAGTACTTCATGTTGAGGAGTGAATCGGCTAACAACAAAAATAGATGTCACACATCATAGCTTCCTTTGTAATTAGATAATAATAACATCTCTTTTCTAATGACTGAGATTCTTGAAGAAGTAGGAGTGCAGGAATTTTGAGACTTCCAGCGCATTCATTGGCTGAGATGGAGACTTTAGTTCACTTCTTTATGATAATATTTACTTTCAATATAAACAGGACAACAGCCACGAAATAAGTGCATTTGTCTAGCTGTTTTTTTTGATCGAGTGACTCCCATAATTACTGCTCGTGGACGGTATTTTGAAATCAGATGTGCAGATCTATTAAGAAACTTCGTGGTTTTTCATATGAATAAATTTTATGACTATATTACCTTCCTGAATGAGTAAGAACGACTATAATTGAAGCAAAACTTCGAAAAGCTGCTTCAACTGCTGCAATAGCTGTTGATTGTATTTGATCCTTAATTAAAATATATGAGATACAATAAAAAGTCTTGTTTTTTTGTTTTTCTTTTGCTTTTGTATTACCAATGGTGGTTTAGTAAAATAACTAAGATTTTCAAAAAGTTCACGATGAAATAAACATGCTTCAGCTTCTCGAGCAATCTAAATATAAATTATATTTATTTTCAATACTTCATAAACAAAATAAATATAAATGAATCAAGTGTATGGATATCGGTGTGGTTGTGGGTGTATCTTCTCTTCAACTATATACTTACATCTCATAAACTGATATTGATCGTTCAATAATAACATCCTTATTCAACTTATTTCAAAACAGTATTTCTTGTAGAATTTCACTTTTTATTTGTATGAATTGTTTTTTCAACATTTTCTACTCTCGATATTTTTTACTTTCCACACTAGTTGATCTTATCGAGCTTTGACTTTGCGATAAGGTCTGCGATAGTGAAAAGGCGTTGACATATTATCTGTCAAGTTTGTTTAGGGACAAATTTCTACTTCTGTACTTCAACATTTCTTTCTTTCAGCTTGTTTTCACGAAATATTAACAAACACAATTTGGGATGCGTTTTCATTCCTTGCGAATGAAACATTCAGAAATGGGAATGCTAACCATCCCTACTTGAAACGCTAAAAGAAGCGAGCATATTGTTAGTTCTATTATGCACTCAATTGTTGTTTTATCTGAAGTAGAATCGTAAATCCATAGGTAGCTAAATTAATATCAACGTTGTTAGGAAAAAAATACATCTTTTGGGGCTCTTTCCTGATTATTTGGCAAGATTGTTCCGAGTTCTCAAGAGTAGAATGCATAATAAATTTCGATTTTGGAGAACATCGAACTTCTTTTTTCTATATAAAGCAACGCTAGAAACCGTAATTCACAATATGTTCTT
This sequence comes from Rotaria sp. Silwood1, assembly GCA_905250075.1. Taxonomy (NCBI): domain Eukaryota; kingdom Metazoa; phylum Rotifera; class Eurotatoria; order Philodinida; family Philodinidae; genus Rotaria; species Rotaria sp. Silwood1. The sequence goes on along the minus strand of CAJNOP010000150.1, from coordinate 182,604 downwards.
ATTTCTTGAGAACGAAATGCTTAAAAGTAAAATCTAGACATTTTCTAGTGTTCATTGTCAAATAATGAAGAAAGTATATATATATATATGTAGATCTGTGTCACATCTCGAAGAGTAAGTAAATGAGTGTCTGTTCATTATTTAGTCTTACTCTCTCCTTCTCATCTATCTCAAATATCTAGTCAATACAATTTTGTTTCACTTTATACTTTAATAAAAATAATATTATTCTACTAACTTCATGCATTAGTTGAATACATTGTACAGGATATTTTCCTTTGGCTGATTCACCAGATAACATAATACAATCAGCATTATCCAAAACAGCATTAGCAACATCACTAACTTCAGCACGAGTTGGACGAGGATTTTTAATCATACTTTCTAACATCTAATTAAAAATTCATATTGAAAACAATTTTTTTTTTAACTTAAAAACAAAAGAACTAGATATACTTGTGTAGCACAAATAACTGGTTTACCAGCTAGATTGCATTTAGCAATCATCATTTTTTGTGCAACAAATACTTTTTGTGGTGGAATTTCAATACCCATATCACCACGTGCAACCATAATACCATCAACTTCTTCAAGTATAGAATCAAAACTAATTAATAAAAAAAAAAGCTTATCCATTGAATGAAACATTTGGTATTTTTTTTAACAACTTTTGAATTCCTTGATGATTTTCAATTTTAGCAATAATTTTTATATCTTTTCCTTTTTCACCGAGTACTTTACGTATTTCACGAACACATTCAACATCACGAATAAAACTCGCAAAAATAATGTCCAACTACAATAAATAAAATTCAATATATCAAATAAAATTTTTATTTTCTTACATCATTTATCACAGCAAATTCAAGATCTTTTTTATCTTTTTCTGACACAGCTGGTAAATCAACTGGAACGCCAGGTAAATTCACACCTTTACGACTACCTAATAATCCACCATTTTCAACTTCACATTCAATATAATTTTCACCTTAAATGAAAAAAAACACCCAGCATCATATCGCTCCAAGAAAGAAAATTCAATAAATTTACTAACCTACGTTTTTAGCCACTAATGAAATAAGACCATCATCAATATAAATGCGATTACCAGGTTTTATAACATGAGGTATATTTTTATAATCAACATATAAATTATCAGTCGTAGATTTATTTTCAAATGACTCATCTGTTGTCAAACGAACAACCATTCCAATTTGTAAATTAAGTTCACTATTAACTCCCTAAATGATTTATATGTTTTTCATTTAAATATCTTTGAAATCAACATTATCTTACATCAGCAAGTACACCTGTTCGAATTTCTGGACCTTTTGTATCTAACGCAATAGCAACAGTTCTCATTTTTCCCTCTTGTACAGTAAGTTTTTCAGCAGCACGAACATTATCTATACTTGTTTGATGATACTAAACAAAAGACATGAATATTTTAAATAAAAATTTTTCTTTTTTCTACTTCATGTGAACCATGTGAAAAATTAAGTCGTGCGATATTCATTCCAGCTTCAATCATTTTTTTTAACATATCAATACTTTGTGATGCAGGTCCTAAAATTTTCGTTAACTTTCTTAGAATTTATAATTTATTTATACATACCTAATGTACAAATTATACTTGTATGGCGAGTATTCCATCTAAATGAACACATATACATACAAGATTATTTCAAAAATTTCGTTATGTTTACGGTTCAGAATCAACGTCAAGTAGTGTACGTTGTTCAAGAGCATTTACAGCTGTTTCAGCAAATGCTTGATGTTGATAAAATCCACGACTTGTTGGTTCATTTTGTTTCGATTCATCTTTCAGTCTACCACGTAGATGCATCTAAATATATATACATAAAAGAAAAAAAACGGTTTTTTTTTTATTATTTAATATCATACATTGCATTTTCCTATTATATTTAAATTATTTATATGCTTTAGCAATGAAAAGAAAACAACGGTGTTTACTTTATTGTATTGCATGACCTATGACCCACTAAAATGTGTGCAGTCCGTGTATTCTACAATAAAACGTGGTTACGTATAAGCAAGAGAACGAGAAAGAAACAAATAATGTATTTAGAATTGCATTCTCAAGGTCTTACTGCATCGAAAATATACACTTATGTTTCGTTTAATGATTGGTTCAAATCGATAAAATGAACTTAATTCAAATTTTGAAGATATACTTACTAATGATAGAAATGAACAATATGTGACAGATTATTTTTTATCAAACAAAAAAGTATGTAAGTAAGTTTATTATTTTTTTTAAACCTACATTCTTGCGTCTATCTGACACTATTTATAATGATGGGCACGTACGAATAAAAGTAAATTAATGATAGGTTAGAATAAGTAATCGACATTTTTGTTAAACGCCTTCGCTAATAAAAGAGATGAATAACATAACCAATTCAACATTTTGATTTCTACACTTCAATAGCCTTGAAAAATAAAATTATGCTAACCTTGATAGCATGTTGCCAATCATGCATGTGAGAAATATTTGGTCTATCGTTGTTTGATGATATCACATTTTGGCTTGTTGAATTATCAGTCATTATACAGGTCTGTTTTCTAACCAGTTCAAACAATATAATATAAAGAATGACGATAAAAAAAAAATATAAAGAAAAGAAAAGTACTACTAAGTTTCTTTTTTGCGTTATTTTTTTTTTCTTCTCTTCTTTTCTTTTTCAATTTAAGTACGTGGTCCGAGCACGCATCTAACCGTGTCAACACAATATGTACCGCCATGTCTCTTTATTAAAAAAAACGAAATGAGAAGGTGAGAAAAAAAAACTTCATAACAACAACAACAATGTTTTCACTATGTCTTATATAAAATTTTAAATAAAAGCCAGAAACACTAAATTCATTTAAGAAATAGTTTTTTTAATTGCATTATCTATAGTAAGCGATGGAAAATTTTGTTTTGATGACATTGCGTTTTTTTTTTGCTTTTGTACGAAGACAATGTTTTGAAAAAAAGTCATTGGGAAAGAAAATAAGAAAACAGCTGCTGCAAATCTTTATGCAAACACCTGATAATGAAAGGTACTCGAGTTTATCATAAAGAAAACAGTATCTATCTTAGTTTTTAACTATTGATAAATGACGCAGTTAAATAAAAAGTTGCATATTCATATAAATATATGTTTTTTTTATTATTATTAGTCATGTTAACGGTTTTTGAAATAGTTAGATTAATCAATAGAATTACAAGAAGATACTAGATTTTCTTTTCGAAGAAAAAGTAAGCAAGAAAAACACAAAACCTCTTCTTGTTTTTTTTTGTTTTCTGTATGAATTTAAAAATAAAAAAGAACAAAATCAAGTTTGAAAATGTATTAAATTTCGCAAATAAAATCGTACGACAATATTTATCTTGATTTAAACAGAAAAAAAAAACATAAAGCTTATATTCTATAAAAAAAATTCACTTAAATTGTTGAAGAATTGTTTGTTGAATACTTTGTAATTGTGAAGCAACTTTTGAAATAGCCTGATAACGATGTAAACCTTGAATATTTTGTTCTTGATCAAGTTCAAGTACATGATTAACTTGATCAATTTTGCCTAGAATGGTTTGATCAAGTATACAAGATATTAATAAATTTATAACTTCTTCAATGTCAATATTTAATTCTTGTGCAATAAATTGAATACGTATTTTAGTATATGGTTTTATTAATTTAATTAAAACTTTCGTACGTATTGAACGTAAAAGTATTTCAATATGTTCACGAATAAATGAATCACTCATAATTGTTTGTCGATTTTTATGCAAAATTGTTTCGAATTCTTTTATATTATTATTTTGATAAGCACCAATAAGACTTGTCATAGCTTGAATATCAGGATTATCTTTATATGGTTTAGCTTCTTGCGAATCAAAAGGATTTATTGTTGAACGCATAAGCATATTAGCAAGAACAAGATATTTTAAACATGTTATACGACGTGGTGAACCTGATTCATCATAATTTTTAAAAGCTTCAAAAAAGTCTGTATGACTTTTTTCATATTCTTGTTCACGTAAATGCATTTTACCTCCACATTCTCGTATAACACCTAAAATATTATTTTTGAATTAAATTCGAACGAATAAAAAAAAAGACAAACAAACCCATAATAAGTGGATGAGGAATAGCTGATTTAATATGTAACGAAGCTTCATATAATTGTTTAAGTTTTTTATTATTTTTTTGTGATGTATGCATTTGAATTTCTAATGCATAAATTTCTAATAATTGAGTACCACGATGTTGATTATCAGTGCCTAAATATTTCATTTGAATTTATTTTTTTAAATATTACAATTAACAAAAAAGAAATGAACCTTCTGATGTTTCACAAGCTTTATATAATTCTTTAATAATTTTTTGTAACTTATTGTAATCTTGTTGTTCATCATATAATTTACCTAATTTAAGGTATATTTTAAACCATAGACGATTATTTTTTGCTTCTTTTAATGCATCTAATGTTATTTCATAAAAATTTTCTATTAAATCCATTTTTTCAGATGTTGATATTTGATCAATAATGCTATTGATCGTTTTTTCACTTTCATTTCGTGTAACAGCTGATTTAATGTATGTCAACCTAACAACAAATGTTGTACATATTTTTATAATTAAAAACGAAACAAAAAAAATATTGAAAAACTTCTCAGTAATTTTCGTGAATGAATACTAATACGCATTATAAACTTAAACAACAACAAAAAAAACATGATAATTCAACTGTTTTCTTATATAGCCAGTTCGAAGATGAGAATTTAGGAGACAGTTGAGCTTACTTGGAACTGTACCGGTCGAAGAAAACTTGACCAGTTTCAATGTGTAATCGAGTGTTACTGCCGCATAAGCTACACTAAGTGTTGCTCCCCATTGGAGCTCATAACATGCTCCCAAGGAGGCCTCGGTCAAGATAGAAAAAGTCTAAAGTAACTCGTTTTCATAAGCCTTTGGAGCCGAGTTATGAACGTTGTGTTGCATTTTTTATCTTAAATTTCGATTATAGATAGATCGAGTGATTTTTAGAATATCCTAAAAATTTCAGCCGAAAAGAATGTTCTTTTGTCAAGAAATTGAATTCTCAAAAACTAGTCGTCTGCCAATGCTAGAATAACCTACGATGCAAAAGTAATTGCCGAAATCTCAAACTCTGTTAGACTGTACTGCCAACTTCTAAACTAACGAAATTTTTTTTTGTTGGAAAGAGTAATAATATCTGAACTACAAATTTTATAACACACAAATTTTTGTAGAACGGATCTAAGAAGAGATAAAAGTCCAAAACCAAATACCTCCAAAAAAGTTCTTGCAATTTAAGTATGCAGCAAAATCACTTTCTAATTTCAGTGAATTTTGTTATACTAGACTAGAATGAAAGAAACACATCCACTGATGATCTTTGTAGTATAAAGAGTGCTTTTTCCAATAGTGTATTGCAAGTCAAATTTCATCTTGATTTTTATACGAAAATATTCTTCTTTCTGAAGAGAGTGAATTTTCAAATTCATTCATTGGAGAGCCAAGAGCATATAGGAAATTTTTCTACGCCAGCCACTATCGATAGAGTTTTTAATGGGCTACATGTTGGTTTACTTTTTTGTTCGAATTTGGCCTAGGTAGCTCAAAATAATTGAGAAATACATATTTTTCAGATTGCAAAAAAGTTGCAAGAACGTTTTTGGAGATGTTTGGTTTTGGGCTTTTATCTCTTCTAAGATCCATTCTACAAAAATTTTTTGAGCTACGAAATTTGTAGTTCAGACATTACTCTTTCCAACAAAAAAAAACTTCCGTTAGTTTAGAAGTTAGCAATGCGGTCTAATAGAGTTTGACATTTTGGCAATTACTTTTGTATCGTAGATTAGAAATTGAGTTTGCTGGAAAATCCATCTTGAAAAAAAAAAATCTCTTTATCAACAAAACTTTTAGGATATTCTACATACCATAGGACTTATTTATAGGCCAAAGTTCACATCGTAATCTTGTGTTTGTTTCTTAGTTTTTTTAGCATATATCTAAACCTAAGCCGTAAATTTAGTAAAATGATCATAATTCGACTTTCAACAAGGTTAAGGTACAACTCATCGAAGGTAGCGCCATTCTTGGCGTCACTTTCAATGTATTGTATCCTACAATTAGCAACCTCGATGAATTTTCTTTTATACCTTTGCTAGTATCATCGACATGTTCTTATCAGTTAAATATGAACTCAAACGAAGAGTCTTAGTTCGTGTGGTATTTCTCGTCAGTGAATAATTTTATAGGATGAACAGAACATCATCAGGCAAACATCTATAAACCCGTATTATCAGCAAAAGTAAAGTTTTTTGAAGGTTGAAAAAAACTCGATATGAGTACGGAATTATTAAGATTTCACTACGTAGAACAGAAATAGTACGAAAATGAGGTTATAAGATCTTGATTAAAAATTTTACTGTCTTTATATGCTAGAAAATTGTTTCTAGAGATACCTAGTATAAAGAATAAAATGATTTTCAAACGTTTGTTTGAACATTCAGTTATCTTGTCATAGAAGCGTTTATCTTATAAAGAAAACTCTTCAATTAATCAACGTTGATAGAACTGGTGTTTTTGGCCCATAGATAGACCTCAACAAGATGAGTAAAACTTTTGAAGTATCAGATCATTTGAATCTTCTTTTCAAAGTTAGAATTTATCAACGCACATATAATATCCCGTAGAAAATATTGATAGTTTGAATGAAAGAAAAAGACTTCGATTTCGAGATATTCACTCTATTAATATTGTCCATTTTTCATAGAAAGATTAAGAATATTGAGTTTTGCTTCAGTTTTGAGTCTAAAACTTTCAGATTGACATTCTATCATTAGAGTCCTTGTCCTTGTACGATTTTAGTTTAATTCCATGAATTAAAATTTCGAGTTTAGCACACGTTTGCATAGCGTTTCATCGAAATACTATGAATCAGTAGTTATAATCTGTTATTTCATAGAAAAACAAACCCTAAGTTAAGATATCTAACAAACATATAACAGTAGAACATACAACAAAGTTAATTGAATTCATGAAGCAAGAAAACTAAAAGTAGTATACATATTGTCAGAGTGAAATTTATATTATATGAAAACAGTTGATACACAAAAAAACACATAGAGGTAACTAATGGTGATATTTATAGAGAATCAATCTATTTTGTGTTACCGTTAGTGCCTAGTGTGACCAAGTTATTTTGGTCACGAGTGGTAACTGTGACTGTGAGTCATGGAAATTAGTTTTAGTTTGTTACAACTTCTTTAGGTAAATTATATTGATTCAATGAATAAAAAACAATGAGAATGCATTGAAACAAAAACAAAATTAGTCTAATCAAGCGAATGATGAACAAGTTAGCTGTAACTCTAAAGATGTTGTCAAAGATAAATCTACCATAATTAATTTTCAGCAGAGATATTCTTATGCCGGAAAGCATCTAACTAGTTAATAGGAATACAGAATGTGTAGCTATTTTAACTACTGTGACAAGTCATGCCGTGTCCTAATCATAATACAAGCAAGAAAAAATAAAATAAAAAGTTATAACGGAATAAATTACTACATAGTATCGTGTATACGCAGCATATAATAACTATGATAAAGGAGCTTGGATGTACAAATAAAAAACCAAGTTTATAAATATATATATATAAATCAAAATATTTGAAATTATATAGTAATAATTCTACTGATAATACAAAATCATAAATGGAGAGATAGTTATTTAGTATAAATAGAAAAAAAAAGTTTATAATCATAAACATGTTTAAAATTTAATAAATCCCAGTGATAGAAAAATATCTTTCGAACTTCTGATATGTTTCATGTTTATCTATGTGTGTTGCTCATAGGTCAATCTTTTGTTTATATACAATATGAAAACATTAACATGTGTAAATTTTGTAATATTAAAACTTACAATTCTTTATAATTTGTTAACATTAAATTAAAATTTTTCTTTTTCAAATAAATTTTCACTATTTGTTCAAGCGATTTAAAGCCCCAATCACCTTTCGTACCAAGTCTTTTTTCTAATGCAAGAACATTTTTAAAACTTTCAAGAGCAGCATCTGGATCATCTTCATTTAATGCTTCGGAATAGTAATATTGATTTTCCAGATCATTATCAGGCTCTTCATTCTCATTGTCATAATCATTATCATAATCATCATTATCACCCATATCATCGTCAGACATTTCGAAAGTGTTGTTTTTTCTTTCTTGAAAAATCTAAAAAAACAACCTAAATCTAAGAACTGTAATTATGTTGACAGCATTCACATCGTGAATATTTTAAAAACATAAAAATAATACTAAATAATAATTATTCTACAGAAGTAATCTTAAAAAACAATTTAGCTTTCATTATATAACACAGACATGTAACTATACTTGCAAATGTCATTTGAAAATTTACTATTCGTTAATAGTTGAACAAAATGATCTTACAGTTTTATCAAAAACAGTTTAATGTTTTTAAAATGTTTGATAAATAAATGTTTCAGTAGCGAGTTATCGAATAAATAAAGATCATCAATTTATTGTAGGAGATCTTGATAAAAACTAGATATGGATAATCATGCTTTTCACATATGAAATTACGATTTTAATATCAAGCATTATTTATTACAATTTGTTTTCAATAGCAGCATATTTAATAAATGAAATCAAATAAAAATATATTTAAATCTACAAAACTTCCGTTTTCCATTTCTTTCATATAATAAAACGATGCTTTTTAGTTGATAATAATATTTACGAAATACGGTTTGTTTTGTTTGCGAAATTAATAGATTTGAAAGAAAAAAAAAGGAAATAACCATGTGAGAATGTGACATGAATAAATTTCATAATAAAAGAAAATAATAGGGTTTGGTAATATTATTCTCAATAAAATAAAATATGGAGTTAATATTATTCTATTGAGTAAAATTTCAACGAATCAAATTTCTTGTCAATTCAGCATAGCAAAAAAATAATATCAGGATTTCGAGAAGAAATCAAGTCTCATAGAATGAGGCAAAAATAATCGTGCAACGAAGTTCGCTACTATCGATGTGATGCGTTTAAGCTTGCATTGACAGTGGCGAGCTTCAGTTCATGTTTTTTTTAGTTTACTTCATAAAATAAGAAAATCGATTGCTTTTGTGATAAAAGACTTTTTATTTAATGTTAACTATTCTCAAGAAATTTATTTCGTTGATAATATTGTTTATGATAAAATATTGATTAGTAGATAATTGTAAGTGAATTTCAGACTGTATTCGATCTTCCCTACTTTGAATATCTTCTGAGACTTGTACTGCTATAAATTTATGGTATACAGTCATACCTTTTTTAAGGTAATTTTTTTAAAATGCCAAATAAATGAATCAATCAAAATTGTAACAATATGTACAGTGGATATGTGAGCTCTGAAATTTTATCATCTCGAAAATGCATATATTTAGAATTACTATTCTAACAATTTATTTCATTCGTTTGACATCGTTATACTAAAAAAGATTATATTGTCAAATAAACCTCAACATATGATTTCTTTTCTTCTAATATTAATATATATGACGCATGCCATAAAAAGGAGAAATATCAAACTATTCTTCGTTTTGTCGGCTCAACGATCACGTTAACCTTCTGTACACATAGATTTATTTGTTCAGTAAGTTTTCGAAGACACCATCGTTTATTTGGACGGATTTTGACATACACTGTTGAGTTTAGCTCAAATTTATATTTCAATTAGTTTATACTTATCTATATTTATCTTATTTTGACTCTGCTGTTATAGCAACAATACCATCGCTTTACAGATTGTCACCTATAAAAAGATACTTTCACTGCATTAAAACCAAAACGCCTAATATTCAGAATAGTTACACTCTATAGAGTTTAAGAAAGATCTACGCACTGTTATTAATAACACGCCTTTTCTCGTTGTTACAGAAATCTAACCAATACTCTTTGGCTTATTCTGAGCTCCCTCCATCATTAGTATAGAATTATAAATGATAGTTTTTGGTTGTCCGCCGCCTGATCGCTAGAGCGTAGAAGAAGAAGAGGCAGTCATAAAAACCTCTGTTTAAACTTACACTCACTGTTTTCTTCGAAAATATACGTGAATTCTACAAAAAAGGTAGATGATCTCTTATTCACAGTATGTTAAAAGATTTTACCTCTATAATTAAGCACATTCTATATGCATGCCGCATATTTTCAAATTGAATCATGTTTTTGATATAGTAGTATTAGGCATCGAATTTTATGCTAGCTGAAAGTCGTAGCGCTCATCATAACATAAAACGTATATTGACCCTTACGTCAGTATCAATATGTAGTGATTCAAAGAGTTATCCGATAAGCACCAATACATAATGTTTTTAGCAACTCGATATCTGAATAAAAATTTTTTCATGGGAATAATATTTTTTTGTTTTCTGCCTACTATGGTCCATATTTGCTTTCGAAATTTGCATTTATATTTGAACTCGAATTAGGCATCTACTCTGTAAACCAACTGAGCTAGGTTGAAAAGACCTTGGCGTTGAAGCTATTCAAGAAACACTCGAATTCTAGTTTAGGAAATCCTACGTAAATCAAGTTTTGTATCTTGTAACAGAAAGTTTACAGTTATTTAATTTTTTGCTTCGATATTTAAATAAAAAAACAAATGTTGCATACCTTTTGTTACGTTCTTTTATTCACCATCAGAAAAAGACAAAACAGAAAATCTCCTTTTCGTAAGTAAAAGATGCAGTGATACTACTCTTGATGTGATTGATAAGACGCATGGCATGAAAATTTTGCAGCATTTTACCTCTTTATTAGCTTGGAAAACAATAATCTCGATCACGTCACATATTTGTCTTATTTTCACGTAGAGTATTTATTAAGAATTGTAACGGAACTGTAAATGATGATTAATTGTAAAAAAAATAATTATTTTAAAAAGTGAAAAGCAACAATATTTATCCAGATAAAACAGAAAGCGAAAAAATTAAACAAAGCAATTAAGAATAAGGATACTAGCTACTACTAAAACCTTCACCATGGATTAGTAATTTTATGTAAATTAGTTTTTCTGGATTAAAACATGTTCTTGTAAATATTGAACATTACATGAAAGTAATCTAAGCTCAATATAAGTTTGTGTTAGATAAGATTTTCAAATGCTCAAAAAAATCTTTTTAAAAATAAGAAAGACACAAACGCTCTTCAAGATTCGATTACATTCATACAACATTAAAGCTTTTTGAAGAAAGGAAGTTCAGCAAGAATATTTGAAAAGTAAAATGAAAGTACATATTGTTCGAAGTCATTTGACTAATGTCTTGTTCAGTTTTTAACAATATGCCATTACTTAAAATGTGTTCACGTTCGTTATAAACTCAATGATCAATCTTAAACACAATGCCATATCATTGATCATATATTGTATGAACGGCTACAGCAATATTTATATTCAAATTTAATACTCATTTTGACTTTGGCCATTGAAAGCATTATGTATTTGAAAATTAGTCAGGAACTGAATGGTCTTAACAAGTATTCTGTTCAATTTATAGTTAACACTTTTAATTAAAACTAAACTTTGTGATCTAATTACCAGTTATATGGTAGACGAACATCATCAACAATCTATCCTCTCATTTATATTATTAATCATAAGGCAAAATTTCTGCCGTTATTATGAAGAAGCAAATCCTGGCAAACATGAATAAACCTAATAATAATTCTATTCAAGTGCATCAATTCATTTCAAACAATGGTCGTATGTCACTCAAATAGAACATCTCATATATCAGGTGAACACCGTTGAGAAAATATCTATTCCAAAAATTTCCTTGGAAGAAAGTTTCGTGTATCACTTATTTACCACAATGGATACGTCACAAATGACTAGTTTCAACCATCGCTTTCCCTTCAACTATGTAGCTGATCAAGAATGCACTGTGAAAGTCCCTCAAATGGGTCTAGATCACATAGTCGATGAATCATTATAATTATATCTTTGTTGAAATATACCAAATATTTCGAAGTGAAATACACCTCTGAAGCATCCCATCGAATATCACTCCACTAACGAATCATTTCAATTGATAGCTTTCTGTTCACATATATGATTCTCATTATATCAAAAATGTAACAATAAGTTTCACAATGAAGGTCTACCTAAAAAATAAATAACAATAACAATAGATCTATTCGTTCTCGCGCATGTCTAAGCCAAAAGTTACCTACAAGCATCGTGTTAGAGGATCACAATACCAGTGAACCATTCAAAGGAAGGTCTTCTTCGATTATTTTACTCTCTCTGACAATCGATGACAGTAGAATACAAGATTAATCAACGCATAACAGATGCATTCTGCTAAAGAAAGTCGTGTTCAATTATTTTACTCTGTAGTAACCGATGATTGTAGTGCATAAGATTGAAGAACGCATGACATATGAATCTTTCTAACAAATTTTATGTTCAATTATTTTACTTTGAAGTAACCAATAACAGCAGAACATAATATTCAATAGCGTATATCAGATGAATTATCATAATAAAGCTTTAGTTCATTTATTTTATTCCGATGCGATCGGTAAGATCAGAACAGACTATTGAACAGCGTATGGCAGATGAATTATTCTAACCAAGACCGTATTCATTGATTTTATTTCGATGTGATCACAAGTATCAAAAGACGTAATCAAACAGCACAAAGCATGTGAATTATTCTAACTAAGCTCAAGTTCATTTATGCTAATATCAAGTAGCCAACAGCAATGAAACTCATGATTGAGATTGCGTGAATACTGAATTATTTGGAGTAACATATTGTTCAGATAAATGCCATAATGAAAACGATGGTTAGCTTGGTTTACATGAAACATAAAGTTTCAGATAATGAATTTGCAAGACAGTGATCAAATTCAAATAGTTCATTCATTGTCCTCGAAAACAAACACTTTGCACCATACAAAGAAGCATACAGAAATGAAATAACTCCACTTGCCAGGTTTGTAGTGTACTAATCAAATACATTACTCAGTTTGAAATGAAGTGTGATGCTAGATTGCATGGCTAATCATGAGATAAATAGTGAATCATCCTAAGTATGAATCTATTCAATTATTCTTCTATCTTCTTGACAAAAACCTCATTGTTCCTGGTGCTCAAACATTACAATTCAAGTATACAACGCCAAATAGGATATTAGTCAATTACTTTACTCATTTCAGAATATTACACAAAAATATACTATATGTCAAAATACGCGAGAGATATGAATAATTTTCACTATGAGCCCGGTCAACTATTTTATTCACTCTAGATTCATTTGTGAAGTTTGGTTAGATGATGTAATACGACAAGACAGCTCACCAGCACTGACAAGTATTCTCTTCGGGTATATCACTCACTTCATTAGCAAAAACCTTGAGCTCATCTTGTCAACAAAAGTCTCAAAACAAATGAATCGTTCTAAGTAGCGTATCATTCAAGTATAATACTCAACTGAAAGCAAAGTATGTTACTCGATCACATCAGCAAAGATTTCTTGACAAATCAATAGTAGTAAGCATGATTTCATTTCAGTATATTGCTCACTTTGAAGCAGAATATATCAATCAGTCACGTCAGCAAAGATTTCTTGAAACATGAACAGTAGTAAGCAGAGTTTCATTTCAGTATATCACACATTTTGAAGCAAAATATCTCAATCAATCACGTCAGAAAAGTCTCTCGGTAAATAAATTGTTATAAGAAGGATTCCATTCAAGTATATCGCTTAATTCAGAGCTAAGCATGTCACTCAAGAAAATCAGTGAGATACTTTTGATAAATGAATTGTTCTAAAGAGAGTTCTATTCATGTATAGCATTCATTGCTGGGCAAAATTTATCACTCGATTAAATTAACAAAGACCCTTTGATAAATGAAATGATATAACCAGCCTGCCATTCAAGTATATCGCTGAATTCGAAGTGAAGTGTGTCACTTGACTACATCAACAAAGATCTCTTGATAAATGAATTGTTTTAACAAAGGCTCTATTCAAGTATATGGCTCGATTCAAAGCGACGGCTGTCACTTGATCAGATCAGCAAAGAACTATTGAAAAATGAATTGTTATTACCAGGGTGCCGTTCAAGTATGTTGCTGAACTCGAAATGTATCACTTGATTGCATTAGCAAAGATCTCTTGATAAGTAAATCATTATAATGAAGTTGCCATTCAGCTATATGATTAGAAGAAAAGTAAAACTCATACTCAGCTTAGATAAATGAAGCACCTGCCTTAAGATTAGCATTAACAACTATATCATTCAGATATATTACTGTTAACTGAGCTACGAAACATAATACACACCAATGAACAATACATGACGAATGTATCAGTCTGATAACAGTTCTGTTCAAATATATGATTCTCTTCAAAGTGAAGTGTGTCATTCGGCCACATCAGCAAAAATTTCTTGATAAATGAGCCATCCCAATTATTTGTCCATTCAATGATACTTCTCAGTTCGCAGCAAACTATGTCACTCGGTCACATAAACAAAGACCTATTGATAAGTGGATCGCTTTCATCATGGTTTCATACAAGTATAGCACTTCTTTCGAGATGAAGTGTGTTAATAGACTAATATATGGAACTGTACATGTTAAATAATTACTTCTAACAAAGATTGTGTACAGATATAGCTTTTACTTTAGAGGAAGTTCGCACAAAGCTATATGATTGAAATTGAAACAGTGAATGAATGGTTCTAACTAAGATTGTCTGCAATTATATCGTTCGCTTCGAAGTAAAGTGTGTCATTCGATCATATTCGCAAAGGTCTTTTGATAAGTGAATCGTTATAAAGAGCGTCCCTTTCAAGTATATGGTTCAATTCGAAGCGATATGTATCATTCGATCACATCAGCAAAAATTCGTTAATACATGAATCATTCTAAACAAGGTTTCATTCAAGTATATTGTTCAGCACGTAGCAACATGTGCTACTCAATCACATCAGCAAAGATCTCTTGACTGATGAATTGTTATAACAAGGGAGCTATTCAAATATATCGTTCAATTTGAAGTGATGTGTATCACTGGATCACATCGGCAAAGATGTATTGATAAATGAATTATTATAACGAAAGTTTCATTCAAATATATCGCTCAAGTCAAAGCAAAGTATATCAACTAGATCACGTCAGCAATGATCTCTTGATAAATGAATCGCTATAATTAGTGTTACGTATAATTATGCCGCACAGTTTGAGACGCAATATCTTATTTGATCATATTAACATGGATCTATTGACAAATGAATTAATATAATCAGAGTTAATTTCAAATATATCATTCAATTCGAAGTGAAGCATTTCATTCGATCACATCAGCTAAAATCTTTTGACTATTGAATCATTCTAATAAAGATTATGTTAAAGTATATCGCTCATTTCGAAACATAGTGTATCAGTCGATCGCATCAGCAAAGATCTATTGATAAATGGATCATTATAATAAGGGTTTCATCGAAGTATATTGCTCACTGTAAAGCAATGTTGATCAGTCGATCATATCAGTAAAGATTTTTTCGCAAGTGAATCGTTATAACAAGATTCTGCTTCAAATATATCCTTCAATTGGAAACGTTGTATAACACTCTATCATATCAGAAATACTGTCTTGATAAATGAATCGTTATAATTAGCATTGTATACAGTTATATTGCACAGTTAGAAGAGAAGTATCTCACTCCATCACATCAACATGGATCTCTTGATAAATGAATCGCTATAACTAGGATTGTATACAAGTATATTGCACAGTTCGAAGCAAAATGTGTCACTCGATTACATTAACATAGATATATTGATAAATGAATTGTTATAACGAGAATACGATTCAAATATATCACTCAATTTAAAGTGGAGCTTTTCATTCGATCACATCAGTGAAAATCTTTTGATTAATGAATCATTATAATAATGGTTACGTTAAAATATATCTCTCACTTTGAAGCATAGAGTATCAGTCAATGACATCCGCAAAGATTCATTGATAAGTGCATCAGCCTAAGCAAGATTTCATTTAAATATATTGTGCAGCTCGAAAAAAATTTTTATCAACCAATCATATATGCAGAAACCATTTGGCTGATGAGTGATTATAACAAGAGTTCCATTCAAATATATCGTTCAGTTTGAAGTAATGTGTGTCATTTGATCATATCAGCAGAACTCTATTGATAAATGAATCGTTATAACGAGGGTTTCATTCAAATATATTGAGCAACTAGAAGAAAAGTATATCACTCGTTTACATGAGCAAAGATCTCATGACAAATGAATTGCTATAATTAGGATTGTATACAACTATGTCGCACAGTTTGAAGCGAAATGCCGCACTCGGTCACATCAACATAGACCTATTCACAAATGAATTAATATAATCAGGATTCTATTCATATATATCGCTCAATTCAAAGCGAAGTGATTCAGTCGATCACATCAGCAAAAATCTTTTGACTAATGAAACATTATAATAATGATTACAATAAAGTGCAACGCTCACTTTGAAGCATAGTGTGTCAATTGATTGCATTAGCAAAGATCTCTGGAAAAATGAATCGAGCTCAATATAAAGATTCTATTCAAAAATCTAGCTTAGATCAAATGATTCATTTGGGTGAGCAACACATTTGCTGAAAAAGTGCTAACTAAACAGTCAATACAATCGCTCTATTCAAATATCGATTACATTATAGAAATGTAGTATGACTGAAAGTGCACTAAAGAAAAACATAGAAGATGAATGCAGTGAACAAATAATCCGTGCAGCTAGCTACTAATGTACCGTAAAATTTAAATATAATATTTTTTGATGAATGATCTGACGATATTTGGATATTTTAAATTAAACATTGATTCAATGGTATGAAAGACTGTAAGAAAAACATTGCAGCTGCTGTTTCAAATAATGATATCATAATGTATGCACAAGCAGGACAAAAATGCCATTCGAATATTCAGAATAACTTGAAGTAGTCGTTCAATACTAATCATTGAACAAAAGTAAACATTATACATGAAAGCGTTTCAGGTGGAGTTTTCATAGTTGTTGGCTTGTAAGGCTCTATATGAATATGATAAATTGTAGTTGAATTCAAAATTTATCGTACTACACAGTACCCTTGCAGTACGTTGATAAATCAATTTCTGCCCGGTTGTAAAGTTTTATATAGGCAACCCTTATCGTTTTCAAGATGAAATATAGACTAAGTTTAGAATATGGATACAAACAGTTTGAATATATTGATCTATCAGTTCGAATGAATATTGATATATCATACTGTGTGTAGCTTACTCTAAAATTAATGATTCTACAGTTTAAACTCCATTGTTTCCAGCTTACAGTTACTCAGACATAAACTTCCCGTAAGCAAAAGAACAGAGACATTCTTTGTTTTAGTGTTTTATAGTTGGAGTTTGTTGAATTTATCTACCACTCTTGACCGAGTATGTTATAGTCTAAAAGCACTTTGTAGTCTAGCACAAGTCTCCTCAGAAAGTTATATGAGCTGTGTGATAGATGAAGCTCATTCAAGGAACAAATAGTTGAAGCATATCTTCTTTATAAATGTGTTTCTCTTATTAAACACTTTGATTCTGTCTTTCTTTCATATTATCTTTCTTCGTGAGATGTGAAAATAACGGGCTTCTGATATCATACGAACTTTTGATTTACGCCTCCTCATGAAAGAAAAAAACTGATGGAGAAGGCATTTCTAGAAAAGTTCAATAATCATGAATTTTTCATTGCAAGAGAGAAACAAATGTATTTTGAATGTCCTAATCAAGACTTTTCGAAATATGCTGAGTGACATATACAACTTGATGCAGAATGCAATTCTCTACAAAATGGCCTGTTTATTTTTTAATTTTGGTCGTTAAAGACAACTTGTAGATTATTGTGCACTCTTCAACTTTCTTTAGTATTAATGAGTTTCATTTTATATAGGAATTTGCTTCTTGCATAGAACGCTAGATGCATAGAAGAGACCAATATTTATGAAGATCACATATTTCTCAGTACGTTAGTTGTCTCAAAATAGGTTGACGAAAAACCTGTGCAACAGCATTTCGTTGATTTTTTTTTCTTTTTCTGTTCATGCAGAAATAGTTTAGACGAAATCTTTTTTACTACTTGAAAGTTCGTTCAATACTTTACAAAACCGATTCTACGAGCATTTCAGTTGGAGAAGTACTTTAAGAAGAATTTGGCGTTTCATCACGAGTACGAGAGAAAAAGGTTCTTTTTATATAATACTGTTACACGATGATAAAGTTCTCTTAGAAACCGAAGGTTTCAGCCGAAAAAACTCATTCTTATAGCATCAATAGACTGTAATAAGATGCGTCGAGTGGCGTTTGAGCAAAATTTCTAGATCTCGAAGCTTTTGAGATAATCGAAAAATTATGTCAAAAACGTAACAACATTACATTTGGACAAGCTGTATGAATCTCGCTTATTGGTCAGCAAGCACTAAGAGCTTACAGAAAAAGTCGACTCAAGAATTTTGTTGGGTAATTTCCCGATGATGACACATATGTTTTGTTGGAAGCTCAAAATAAATACTGTGATTTTACATGAAAAGCACTTTATTCTTTATAGCGATTCTATATATCTTCACTTTCGTGAAATTTTCTGATTTATGTACTCTATGTTAGTGTTCATTTTGATACAGTTGGATTTAAGATAATATGACGACAACTAGACATGCGCATCGTCAACTTTCCAAACCAATAGCTCGATCACTTTCTTGAATTTAATACATATTCAGTCAGCCTTTCATAGAAGATTCAAAGATAACAAATCATTAACAAATAGAAGTAGATCATTTTTTTAAACTGGATCTGTGAAAGCTAAGTAATTAGATAATTTTATTTACTACTTAATATTAAATTTAAGCTTTTCGAGAGCTCAGAAATAGATCGTGAAACTGAGCATTTCATATTTTCTTGGCTCTACATGATTACATGTGCTTCGCTTCGTAACCTAACGTTTCTTTGTTTTTCTAGATATGGAAAGTGTTATTTTCACTTATTTCCATGATTTTGGAGTACGCAAAGTTCTACAATATTTAAACATTCAAAAACTTTTCCTTTGAATCCCTGTGGGCATCATTATTTAATTATCTAGCCTGTTGCTTACTGGTAGTAGTAGGTTTTCTAGTCGTTGTGATTGGTTCGTTTGGTACAGTTGGACGCGGTGTTGTAGGATTTTCTGTTCTTGTAGTAGAAGTTGTTGTTGCCGTTGTCGTGGACGTTGTGATTGTTGTCGTCGTTGTTGTCGTTGTCATTGTTGTCGTTGTTGTTGTTGTGGTTGTTGTGGTTGTTGTGGTTGTTGTTGTTGTCGTTGTTGTCGTTGTTGTTGTT
>CAJNOP010000150.1:124576-163034 GCA_905250075.1 Rotaria sp. Silwood1 | reverse complement strand
CGTTGTTGTTGTTGTTGTTGTTGTTGTTGTTGTTGTGGTCGTTGTTCTTGTAGTTGTTGTTGTGCTTGTAGTTGTTGTTGTGCTTGTAGTTGTTGTGGTTGTTCTAGCCGAGGTAGTAGCTAAATGAACATGATAAGCTGTGTTCAATTAAAGTGAGAGAAGACAAGCCCACTTTTCTGTGGTGTTTTTATGGTTAAAATAACATGTCTCTGGAAATTTCTCATAATGTACAGATAAAATAATATTCGTAGCACGTCCTTATGTGTGATACCGGGACAAGTCCCGAAAACCAGACCTGAGAATGTATTTCTGATGCAAGTGTCTGGTGATCGATTGCACTATGGCACCTATAGATGGGCCAGGTTCAAGGAAAACAAGTAGTTCGTAATAAGAAACATAGACGACGAAATAACTAGCATTAGACTTGTCAACCATCCTAGTAGCGCGTAAAAAATGGTACTAGGCTCTAATTTCAAGTAGAGTAGTAATATAAATCAGAATCAGAAACCGAAGTGTAACGTGAGTATCGGTACATGGAAGGTAACGTCGCTAACTGGGAAAGAAATTGAATAAATCGAAGAAGTTGTATAATATCGGCCAGTGCAGTAGGAATATCATGAACAAAGAAAAAAGGAAATGCAACATAGGTTTTAACAGATAGACGGCGATTATTTTGTTCAGGTATGGATTTATAATTCCATGCTCAATCAGGCATCGGAATGCTCACAGGACTAATTGTTGATACTGCAGCTATTGGAATACATATATTTTTTATCGCATTCTCGAGAAGTAAAAGTCGTGAAGTTCATTATTGATGGGTGTGAAAAGTTAGCTAAGAAATTTGTTAGACTAGTGATTCATGGAGAAGATGTTGAAGTGTATTTTAGAAAGAAGTTACATTATATGGTGGCATAGAGTTAATTTTACTTGTTGCTCACGAGTTGGAAGTAGGTGCTTAAATGATTAGTGTGAAAGATGAATTTGTACGTATGAAACCAGTGACTAGATGTAGAGTTGAGAGAAATGGTCGAGAGGGTTTTCCGATGATTCAGAGAATAGGTCTGGAAGAATAGAATGTTCAGGAAGAAAGATAACTTTCTTTCTTTTTCAATGTCACATATTAAAGAAAGCTATGCCTAACATTGATCATGTTATATGAGGTTTTCTTGTTTGAAGGTGGTGGCTGAACTGGAACATTTGGGGAGTTTTTTCATAGTTTTTTTATTATTGAGTTAATTAGAGAATAGGCTGATTTATGAATTGTTTGAGGAAGTACTTAGGGTGTACCAAAAGTTCTGATCATCATATTTAAAAGACTTTTTCGATAAGGTTTCCTATTCAAAAATGAGAAACCAAATACACCATGTTGTAGAGTTTTTCGAGATGCATCGAGTAGTATATAGTAAATTCTATTTTCATAAGACTCTGAAAGAATTAGAATCAATTTACTGATAGACGACTACATATCCACATGCATCCATACTAGCACCTATACTCAACAATGATAAATTAATGAATATTGTTGTCCTTGCTATTAATCAAAAATATTTGTAAAATGCCTTTTCTCACATATGACTTTGTAGAACTTTTAAAGGACTACAATCTCATATGCGTAGCATCTCCGATCATCTTGTGGATGTGAATATGGATGGATGCATGTGTGAATGTGTAGTCGCCTATCAGTAAATTGATTCTAATTCTTTCAGAGTCTTATGAAAATAGAATTTACTATATACCATTAGATGCATCTCGAAAAACTCGACAACATAGTACACTTGGTTTCTCATTTTTGAATAGGACGCCTTATCGAAAGAGTCTTTTAAACATGGTGATCAGAACTTTTGGTACACCCTAAGTATAAGAATGTTTGCTGATTACAAAGAAGTTAGTGCTACTTTATGACTTTTGAGGAGTAGAGAGAGTACTTAGAGTGAAATGACAGTTTCGAGCTAATGACATTTTTTAACTGGGCTGTGATTGTTGTAGCACTGTTCAATTGATGCTAAAAATTTAGTAGACATACCATATTGTCTATTGTAACGCGAGGTCAATCGAAGGCAGGTAAAAATTAGGCACACTTAACTTCTTTTCTAGTTCTTACTAGGATGTCGAAGAAAACTTGAAGGATTTTGGGCATGAAACTTTTTTTAATGAGCTTTAGTATTATTAATACTTCTACTAATGATGATAAACTCTTTAGGAGAATATTTTCAGTTCGCTGATATCATTAAATACTACCAGAGGATATTCATGCCGTCGAATGCATGATCGAAGCTTATCAACGATGATTTTGTCAAGCGGACAATTGTATCGAATGCTTTCCAGTTACCAATGTCGCTCCTTTTTTTTCCAACCAAAAAAATCTCAGTTTTGTATGTTGTTTTTTTTTCTGTCATTACGATTGATGTAACGTCTAGCTTTTGCGGATATTTTGGTAAAGAAGGGACTCTATCAATTTCACAAACACAAAGAGCAACGATACATTATACTAACAACCCCTAGAAAATTGTGTTTGGTTTTCATTTGCTTCGAAACCAATTGTTATGAAAAAATTTTTTTAAGCTTTTTCTTCAAAATACTGCAGCTGATTAATCGAAAATAACAAGTAGATGCGGTGGATGAGAGCTGTTACTGTCGCAGCAGGTAGCTAAGACAATGTTTAGAGATATTCTGAAGCGCATGTTTCAAAAATTCTAAGTAGAAATACATTGAAGACTAAAAGTTAATAGTTTGAATTATTAAATATTTCGGTATTTGGTTCTTCTAATGCTTAAATGTTTAATCATTTGATTTCAAAAATAATTTTTCAAAAAAAAACACCTTTCATTTCTACGCTGCTATTATGAGTCACACTGTTGTTTAGTAGCAGGTTTAACACCTACTAAATAGTTTGTACTGAGTTTTCCTACATTATGTGAGTAATCCATGATGAATTTGTTTCCATTTCAGATATTAGAGATTATCAAATTTACATATCACTTCTCCAAAGTGATATCTCCGTATGCGAAAATTTGCAAGTGGCACAAGTTTATCTGAAATATTGATCTTTGAATAGGAACAATTCCGTGAGGTAACTTCTACAGCATCTTTAACCATGAAAACTTTTCTTACCTCCCGGAAGGCACACATGGCTCAAAATAACTTCATCAACATTTCCGCCCGATATTTCTGCCAGACAACCAAGGAGGATATCGATTCCTGGTGTATACAGATAAGCCTGCTTAGAATCTGCACTTGGATACGATTGATTAATTGTGCCCGCATTCAGAAAGGTGCAACTGAGATAAACGAAGTTTGCTTGATTACCCGTGAGCACAAAATGCCAACCATAAGTATTGTTGTTTGGAGATGGTGGACAATCGCCGGTGCCAAAATTTGCATTTGACGAATTGACGTGCTCTGGCTTGAGAGGAACAACATAAGTTCCTAAAATGAAGATATTTTTTAAGTTTTTTTCACTGGCACAAGTTCAAAAGTCGTGAATGAAAGCAACGATTTCAAAATGCTCCAGATTTAAGTCTTTATTTGAGATCTTTCTGAAACCTAAAACGCAAAACTAGCCATAGACTGAATTTTGTCAAGAATATTCAACCTGAAAAAGAAAGTAGCGTTAGAACAGCAATCTTCTGTAATAATTGAAAGGGTTTTCAGAAGCAGGACTTTATGGGGCCACCATACGGACCTTTTTCGGGATGCGCCTTTCTATATTGAGGGTCTTCAGTTTAGTTGAATTACTTTTTAGACATATGAAGAGACATTCTATTTGCAGTCTCTCTGATCATTTACACGATTTCTTGTTTGTCCTGAAACCTGTACTGCAAATGCATATTTTGTTATCACCGTCAGTGTAATCTTCATGTCTCACCAAAAATAGTGGCATTGTCTCGAGGAAAAAGTTATTATCTTTAAATGTGTATCTGCATCATTCCAATTGAGTCTATTCAATCCTGGTTTTACTATCGTT
Organism: Rotaria sp. Silwood1; assembly: GCA_905250075.1. Taxonomy (NCBI): domain Eukaryota; kingdom Metazoa; phylum Rotifera; class Eurotatoria; order Philodinida; family Philodinidae; genus Rotaria; species Rotaria sp. Silwood1. The sequence continues at coordinate 159,070 of CAJNOP010000150.1, read as the reverse complement.
TCTCGTCCGATTTGAAATTTTGGATGGTTATTTTAGATGAATAAGTCACTATTATGTGTACAAAAAAATGAATAGGGACCTACAATGACCATCCAATATTTGAAATCGAATGAAAACTAGTAGCTAAGTAAGCATTCAACAGCACTCGATGACAGCAGTACAAATATGTATGAGAAACAATAACTGTTCACTCAAGCCAACGCCATTGTTGCGATGAAACATGCTAAATAAACCGACATTAATGACAAGTTACGCATATGCAATACATTCAAAGAGAAAAACCTAGTGTTGTGTAACAATCTAAGAATTGAAACATTGTACACATTTTGTTTCAAATGCATTTTAATATGTATTGAAATATACAGCGAGATAAATGAACCTACTGCCGTCTTGCAGACAATGACAGACATATCGAATGATCCTTTAAAATATCATACATATTGATGTATACTCTAAAAGATTACATGTCCTCGACAGCTCGACTACGTCTTCTGGGATTCCAAAAACGTATAAATAATCTATTATAGATCGAAAAAAAAGGCGTCTATAAAAAATGACGACTTATCTGAGTAAAAATTCGAACTGCTTGAATTGATTTTTGCGGCTTGTATAGCTCTTCAAAGTTAGTTAAATCAAAGCGTATACCTCAATAAACATGGATTTTTTTACTCCTTTGAACGATCAAAACGTCTGCTTGCAATTAAAACCGAATTGAACTATTTGAAGATTCAACAAATTCCGATCCTTATACGATTCCCTTTGATAAATAGTCAAAGCATACGTTCTGAATCGAAATTCTGTCATTGAATTTTCGTGTAAATTCTATCTACAGCCAGACATAGAACTTTATTGACATATGTCGTATAAATTCTTGTGACATACTTAAAGAAGTTGTATTCAAACAGAATTAAAGTTGTTCGACTTAGAAGTTACCGTTTCAGTGTGTATTAAAAGCAGTTATACTGATATCCAAAAAATAAAAATCTGTATATAGTTTAACTGGATGTTTCGCGGGAAAAATAACATTCATCAATTTTTTGAGTTTTTCGGACTGGAAAAAGTTTTCATTTGCATGAAGACACTAGTTTTATATGATCAATTGTTCACGTTTTATCGAACCATGTATGAAAAAGACGAAAAAAATTTAACCTGAAACTCGAATTACGAGCGTCTTACTCAGACGCAAAAAGTCTTATGGAAATGAAAGGTGAAAAGCAATATAAGAGGGCTATTGTATCATAACTGTATTGATTGAAATGCAGATATAACTATTTGATGAGTTGATTCGACTGTCATATGGTAAGAAAAATGAAAAATGACTGATGGCAGAACATCACCCGATCCAATCCTGTGTGTCCACTTAGAACGGTAACGGTAAGGAAAAGGGCTTTCTGATTTCTTATCTGGTATTATACAGACTGATGACTTTCACAGTATTTGATTGGTGGATTTTAGTGAGTCGATATCACTCGGAATCTTCTATATGATTCAAAAACAAATGAAATGCTTTAGATGCTGAATATTTTGTATTATAATGTAAACTAAGTAGATTGAAAAATGGAACTACGTCAGCTTTTCCGCAAGTATCTAGATATTGTTGAGCTTATAAGTGGAAATTTATCACGGGAAAAATTATTAAGTGGAATAATTCGCAGAAAAAAGACTGCTCAGTTCACGAATAGCTATGTTTACTCAGTGAACAGTTTTCTTTGAATTCAAATTTAGTTCAAAGAGGCGTTTACGAAACCATTTTAGTCAGATTCATGACGACTGAACTTCATCGAAGTGCTAAGAAGTCGAAAATGTGATCTAAACGGTATACAAAGTACTAACTAGCCATTTCTACTCTGGTGAAATTCTCACATTCTAATTTCTTGACTTGCGACATCAGCGGAAGTTAAGGAATTCAGTATTCTTTAAATTTTAGGCTTAGCTTATTGATCAAGCTATAGATTTGGACATCATGACAGAAGAAAAGTGTGGAGCATTCGATTTCTTTGTCTTTTGTTAGTAATTTAAGCTTTAAATAGTGTCTACGCATAGAAAAATTTATTGAACATAAATTGTTTACCTTGTCTTTTAATGCGTCTAAGTGAGCGACGTGATCTTAATAAAGTTTCTGATGATGAATCAATGGATTTCTTGCATCTAGTCAACACAAGTTCACTGAAGCTGCCGTCAGCAAATTTGAATTCAAGTGAAATACTTGAAATATATGCGGCGATATGAGCTTGGATAACATCGGTAAATTCTTTTTTGCAAGACACAGTGGTGACACAGCTTGACGGGTATATTATATGTGTTGTTATTTCTACGATTGAACCAGCAGATCCCAACTGATCACACCTGGCTCTGGAAAAGAGTTACATAGATATTAAAAAAGAATGCATTATAAAAAAATCACACAAAACGCAAACGCACAGTTCACGTTGCTCGCTGTTAAGTTGACCACGGCGGCGACCATGGATATTTTTTTCACCATTTCTGATAACAATAGCTCCAATACGAATCGAGTCTAATTTGATACCATAAGCTGCTTCTAACTAAAATTTCGTTCAATTTAATTAGTTTAGACATATGTAGTAATTAATTGAAAACGATTACTTTTCGAGCAATCTCATCAGTATTGATGACTATCGTACTCTGATCGTTGTCTGGCATCCAAGTTGTGTAGAAGCTTTGCATTATTTTCCCCGATTCTACAATATAAAATGAATGATAGAAGTGTGCACTCATTTCTCAAAACATTTTTTCAAATAACTCGATCACCATCTAAAAAAACCTGCTCGAAGATCATCAGCTGTCAGAAAAAATTGGTTTACAAATATCATGAATGACAGAAAATTTTTATCATTTGCAGATCTTTATGCAGGAGTTCATTCCATGGGTAAGAATTAACTATTTGAATGCACCATGTATCGTCGCAATTTTTAGATTCATTCGAAAGATGTTCTATCTATCGTGATCTACATGACTTCAAAGTTGCTAGTCTTACAATTGAGCTATTTTAAAAGAAACAAATGAGAGACTTCAAGACATGTAATAGAAGGTTTGGAGATTCAGAAAAAGCAAAGTTTTCTCAACAAAACACACTATACACTGAAAAAAAATGGTACGATACCGAACCAAAAAAGGTACTTTGAACGAAAAAAAGGTTTCGAATTCGTTGCAATTCTCTGAACCATTTTAGGTTCGCTACAGACCACTTCGAAAAACTTGAAAAAGTGTCCTGAATCAATGACAATCAATTTTAGTCACCCAAAGTTTTGTACGAAACCTTTTGATGGTTTCATATTGTCTTCCTGAATGGTTCGGTACGCTGCAAAAAAATTTGTATGATTACGGAACCATTCAGGAAGACAATACGAAACCCTCAAAAGGTTTCGTACAAAACTTTGGGTGACTAAGATTGATTGTCATTGACTCAGGACACTTTTTCAAGTTTTTCGAAGTGGTCTGTACCGAACCTAAAATGGTTCAGAGAATTGCAACGAATTCGAAACATTTTTTTCGTTCAAAGTACCTTTTTTTGGTTCGGTATCGTACCATTTTTTTTTCAGTGTACCAACATATTCAATGATTCGAATGTAGATTTGCATTATAAGAATGAGTTTGGCGTTCTAATTATATGTATATATCATTAAAACTATGGGAAAATAGATTCTTTCCAAAGAATTAAAAATAGTTATCACTCATACGTAAAATAATATTACTTTTTTTGCTCTAAAAGAAGGTATAATGGGACTCCTTATTCAACTCCTAGAAAATTGAAGAATAACCCACGTACTAAACATTAACTGATTCTTTATGTGTTCTCATGAAAAAAAACTCCAACAATGTTTTAATCTTATCTGATTCAAGTCAAATAAGTAATATTTTGCTCTGAAAATAACTAGAGCTTTTATTCCTATGAATTCTGTAAATTTCAAATGGTTAGAATAAGTCATGTATATTTTTATACGTTTCTCATTGAAATAATCTATACAAAATGATTTGAACATATTAAAAAGTGACATTCGTTCATGGACAACTACAAATCTCAGCTAGATGACTCTTCATTAGAATTGCGGAAAAATCAACATTGTTATCAAACAGATTTCTTCAAGTCCAACTCTATATGAAAGAGCTTCAAAGATTAAAAAAGCAATTACTGTCTTGGGCACCTTATAAAACATGCATTAATCAGTTTTTAAAAGCTGATTAAATATAGCCATTGCTAAATATAAGAGATTTCGGATAACGAGGATAATCCTTGTCAATACGGAAATCGTAAAGATAAAAAAAATGATAGCGAGTAGTTTTGACTTCATCGCTGTGAAAGACTTACAAAAAAAAGTCTGAAATTTCAATGATAAATAGTGTCCAATTTGAAAAATAAGAAATTTTATCTGTCCGAAGAATTATTAAAAGATAATGTGCATCATAAGTTGCATGAAAGATAATTTTTTAATATAATAATTGATTTTTTATGAACTGCTAAATGATAAAATGAGTTTGAAACAATTAAAATTTTCTTTAACCAAGCTCAACACTTTTAACAACCTCCAATGCATTTTTGTTTCTCAAAGAGTCATGAAGTGTTATTTTGATTAGGATTTTTTTAATGTAGGTTTCTGTTATGTGAAAAACTGAATTTCCTATTAGTTTTTTCTTTCATACTCTTTCTACACCTTTCATAATAATGGCTCAACAAATAGTATTATCTATTATTTAGCTAAAAGCAAGAGTTGACAAACCTATACTGTAATTAGCCGTAATGTTCGAATTAAAGCTTTGAAGAAATATAGCAATGGATAAAACTATGATAACGGCGAGAAGCGCAAGCAAGAGTAGCCCAAAGAGCGTTCCAATGCTCAAGAACATCGATGTAGCATATGATTTCCTGGAATAAAAACACAGAGAAGATGCATAGTTCATTTCTAGATAAAAGAAAGCAAAATTAGTATTAACGTTGAGCTGAAGAAGTATACGATCTTTTAGTGAAAAACAATTTCTGATTGCTGCCTTAGTTGTTTTATGATTTATAGCAAGTAGTGTAGCTTTCTATCTTATATTTAGTCTGTAGATCTTTTGAAACTGAACTGTAAGTGTTATCTAACTCGCTTCTGGAACTATTCTAAGGCATTTCGGGAAAACGAGGGAATTGTTTTTTATCTGAAAACTGGCATTTGGATAAGTCTCATTGTTACCAGAGTGTCCTAAAATTTACTTCCAAAACACATCTTTACATCTAGAGATATTAAGTGCTTTAAGAATTCATATTTAAAAAAAAATTGAAAACACTTGATCTTCTAGAAAACTCATGTTTCAAAGAAGTCTTCGTTTGAACTAAAACCTGAAATTAAATCTGGTAATGATGAGATCTGTCCGTGTGGAAAAGCTTAAATCAAAAACTAACATCCGATTTTATAGTAAAACCTTTAGAATAGGTCAAGAAATGATCAAAATATGATTCATTATAAAGCTTCAAAGTCTTAGATATTCAACCAAAATTACAGCATTATAAAGGCAACTATAACAAATGAAATGACTGCTATCTTGATTGAGTAGCGAATTCGCGCTTGGAAACCTTTCCTTGTGATCAATAGCCAATTAATATGTTAGTGGTGATGTTGATGAATGAAACTTTGACGAACTTACAGCTTCTCCATTGTACCCATATTTTTTTCATATAATACTTCTTTTGACATTGCTTGCAATATTGACAATTCTCGATCGTCAGAAACTTTGAAATCAGAGTTGTTAGCTTGATATCTAAATAGGATTGATAATTTTACATTTGAAAAAAATTATTAAACTCAGAAATAAAGTCTTAGAAATTTAAAGTTACAGGAATTTTAATTTAATACAAATTAACAGTAACACTTCATCCATGCCTAGTATCGATATTTCAAGGTACTCTCAATCAATTCAATTGAAAAATCTAATATATTATTATATTCACGAAAGTTTCTGATGGAATTTTTAAAACAGCAGCTCAACATACTGACGGAATACAGTCATCAGAAAAACTTACCACAGCAAAACTTGTGAATTCATGGAATTTTGGTATTATGCAATGAGCTTCTGACCTAAGAAATCCGTTATATATTTTTGCGGTTAGAGTTGATTTAAAGTAAGAATAACTCATTTGAACGCGAAATGAAAAACGAGATTTCCTTAGATTGGCATTTCATTTATACTTATTTCACAGACGATAAACAAGATATCTAAGCATCAAGCACTTCTTTATTGACAAGAGTTCGGCTCAGAAACCGTTTTGTTGATCTCATGAAAGTTTTGCTTCATCGATTACTGTTGTCGTTACATTATCTATGATGCTCTAACTCAAAAAGAGTATTCTTTCATAGGCTAATGTAAAATGACTAGTAGAGAAGAGCATCATGTACATAGAAGCAATGTTTATCGTTTATCGAACGAGTGTAAATGAAGCACGATCTTAAACAATGCCTATTTGTCGTTACGCGTTCAAATGAATTATCATTGCTTTTGTTTTAGCTTTAATTGCAAAAGTATTTATCAAATTTCTTCGGTTCGAAGTTCGTTACATAATATGATAATTCTATCAATTGCTAAGATATGTTGTGGTGAATAGTTCCAATGCTTCTATTATGTCTTTACGTCAAGCTACACTTCTATAAATTTTATCAGAAACTTTTGGGTCTATGATAACATATTGCTGCAATTTTCAACTGAATCGATCAAGATCAGCTTGAACTATTGATACCAGGTTAAAAATCAGGGCTTACTACCAGTTAATGAAGATTTTCAACGCAGTGATTAGAACTTTGCTATTTCGAATTGATTTCTTAACGAATTTCTACTGACGATAGTTGTTCCATTGGGCTTCCTGATGGGTAGTTGCACGAAAATATAGGTAGAAAATGCCCGAGATATGATCTTCACAGTATGATGACAGTGATGAACTGATAACTTTAAATAATATCAACGGACTGAAGACAAGATGATGCTCTCAATCAAAGTGCATTGCAGCCAAAGCGCACTCAAAGTATTAGCTCAAGATGATGGGCATCGATAGAATTGGAGGTAAGCTTTACAGTAATTTATCTCTGCAATCCATTACATACAGAATTTTGGAAAGCAAAGATATGAAAATAACACTATACAAGGCTATTGATTCTACTTGAGCACCTAAGTCTGTTCAATATTCATCAGTATACAGGCTTTTTGAAGAGACTCCATTTCTGAAAGACCTACACTTACTCGTTTAATGTGGAAGAAATATTGTGTCTATCACCAAAATAACACCGCAACTTATCATCGTTGTTATGTGAGTGAGAATAAAGCATTACATTGGTTATATATGCATCGAGAAATAAGTTCTGAGTGTGCGCCTACGTAAACACATGTGTATTGATAGAACATGATGTATTACCCTTATACTGCAATTGTTCATACAAATATTACCTTCGTTTTGCTTGCTCTGTCTCTCGTCATTGTCATAGATTAAGCAACGATAATGAAGAGTCAGTTGAATGCTCGCTAGGATATGCGTTATAGCAAGCAGTAACGTATATTTTTTTTTACAAATTGCACAGAACAGACAAAATATTCACTTTTCATTTGCCATTGTTTCTCTCTCAGAAGCGTATTGCTCGTCAAACTCATACTCTAACGATACTTCCACACATAAATGAGTGTATCTAGTCTTTTTATCCATGATTGGATTTTATTGTAAGTTTGCCTTTCCATTTCAGACACAGCTCTATCACCCGACTCATTTCATGTGGTGATCCTAATACTTATTCTGGTTTTATCGACCATCCGGATGCCTATATCGGTTTCGGTCGCAATGCTGAGCCTGTGCTGGTTTCAATAAAGATCCCTGCATACGTTCAGGCTTTAATTTCTGTGCATTAAGTGTGGTTGTATACATTAATAAAAGTCTTATCCACACGCATGTCTGCTCTGGATTCTTCTATAAATCAATTACATGCAATACATCGTCAACATTTTGAAATCCTTCTAAAAAAATCACAACTTTTCAAATAATTCACTACTGTTCTGACATAAGAGCTATTACAGTTGGTGTCTATTTTGATAAGTAATACAAATACTTTAATTAATGATTCACTTTTACTTTCATCAATTTCTTTCAATTGTTTTAGTCCTACACGCATATTATTGGCATAATAATTGTCGCATAGCTTTTGATATATTTTGATGATCAGATTGATGATTGTAAAATAAAGATCAGCTTTTTTTTGTAGTATAATAAAGTTGTGATTGTACTTTAGCATTTTAAATGTCAATATGACTGTCTCATTGTGGAAAAAGGGTATCAAACTCTTCTATTACTGTATATCACTCAGGCTAAAATAATATAAACTTCAGGGACATTGTCTGTTGCAAAAAATGAAAATTTATTTTAAAAGAAGACCCACCATAACTGATCTTTGTGATATTGATATAAATTTCGCTAATTTAAGCGTAATGATATTTTATTTTGAAAGAAAATAGAACGCTCTTCATTCACAGCCAAAAACATTTATTTGATGATAAACGTTGATAAATAATTCAGAGGAAAAAAGTTAATAATAACAATAGCTAAAACAGCAACAACAACGAAGAGGAGAAAACCAAAGAGAGAACATCAAACAGAATGAAAAAAAAACAAACTAGAATGCTCTTTAATATGACCATAAGATTTCACACTCTAGACATCTGTCACTTTTTTTATCACTTCGCCCAGCGTAGTATCAGAATGGTACAAATTAGCCAATTCGTTCACATCAACGGCTTTAACATAGTAAACGCAACCTTTAGATTCTCAAGGACAAAAAAAATGTTCTTTTTCGATTGTTTTTTTGTTTTTCTGTCTCTCTTTCATGTATGTTTATACATACATGATATGTCATTCGATAGGTAATAGGATCATCACTATTTGTATACACATATTATATTTTATTTATACATTATACTGTTTTATTTTGTATCGATTTGAAAATGACATGATTTTCATGATATTGATACAATATACATAATAATGAAAAGAAAAAATACGTATTAAGCTTTTTTTTATACGTTAAGACCGTAAATATGGCTAAAGATATCTTTTTTTTGACAGCCAATTGTTTACTGCAGTTGATGAGCTTCACAAGCGGTCGCCGGCTCTATTATCAATAATGCGTGACACTGCTTATCGGAATCGGAGCAACAGCCATAGTCAGAATTTTTCTTGTGCAATCATTGGAACTCGGCATGCACAAAACTAACATAGACCTTTTTCAAATAATACAAAATAACCCGTAACTAAAGTATAATATGTGTATAGAAATATCAATGGTGATTCCATTACCTATAAAATGCCATACAATGTATATATAATTGTACAAAAGGAAAGGAAAACAATAATCGAAAACGGCTCTTATTTTTGTTCATGACAGACTGCATCGACTTTGATTCTCTCACAATACTCATTGTTTTTGAATCTATTCATGTTTTATAATTAATTTAATTGGAAATATTAGTCCTATGAAAATAAGAACCAACTTCCAACAAAAATACATACATCGATGGAATTCGAAAGTGAAATATCGTTCATCTTATTTCGATCATATTATTTTTCTATCAGCTAAGGGCATAGTGAAATTTGTTGTGTGCCACTTACAAATTTACGTCTTTTTTTAATAGTCTTGGAGGCTTTGTAAACCTTCTGTTATCTTCTCGGTATTGCATAGATTGTATTTATGTTTCGCAGCCATGTAATTTTATATGATCTTTTAATTATGAATAATCCATACACAGAAAGTAGCTATACTTTGAATCGATTAGGGAATTTTGGACAATTTTACACTGGCTAACGTTCAGAAACGTTGACAGATGTGCGATGAGAATTCTAAAAGCTATGATGGAGGTATTGCCAAACATGTTTTCTTCTGTCACATTTGTCACTTAATACAGTACCATACTTTTGAAAATATTGTCTCTTCAATCTCGAAAGCTACTGTTTCAAAACAAAACATATCTAAACCGTATCTGGCTTCTTACACTAGTTCAAAGCGTTCCTTTTCATAAAATAAAGAGGGATAGCGCTTAAAATATATGAAATGAAGGCTGAAATTAAAAATCGATCAATATTCTTTTGTCATTTGGTGTCATCAATACTCTATACAAATGGAAAAGAACGTTTCGCATCATTACATTTTTTGTTTATCATTCTTTATTTCATAAGCCATTACCAATGTGCTATTATTGAGTATAATTTCAATCACTCCTTCAGTTAGAATGATCGTTTACCAGATTGTGTAATCATTTTAAACTGTAAACAATGTAAAAATGAAATAATGTGTGTTGCAAACACAAACCATCTATCGATAAAAACAACATGCTTCTTTTACATCAAAGGTCATTATGCGAAAGGATATCGAGATTAAGGGTTTTGGTATTTACTAAATTTTTTTCCGAATCTCGAGTTTTTTTCAATATCATATGCTTTAAAAATATAATATTTTTGATCAGTTTAATTGGAAGAATTAGGTCTTAACTGTTCTTTGAAAAATGTCTGTTAAAAATGTCCCAGGCTTGTAAATAATTGTTTACGCATAATTATCCTTGCTAAAAATGTCTTTGTGCAACGATGATTCGTATGAAAATGTGCTCTACTCTCAGGTATTGTTTTTTAAATATATTAGTAGTAAAACATGAAGTGAGAATATGAGTCATTTATTAACCTTCATCTACTAGTTCCGTAATAGCCAAACCACGATCAAAGAATTATCATTGAGATATTCTCTGTCTGCTGTGCATGAAAAATAAAGCTAAAATTTATTTATTATAACAAAAAAATAAGGCGATGGAAGTCCAAAATTAAAGCAGATTTTTTTCATATATATTTAGATAGTGTGACGAGCTGACTAAGAATGTGGATGCTTTCATTTTGACGGAATGAGTTTTTATAAGGAAAATTTCAGTTTTTTGTGATGACCGAGTTTTTAAGAAAATTAGGTCGATTTTTCTCTTCAAATTTTAAACATGTTTGTTTTCAGGTCCAGCATAAAAAACTTAGTATAGAAACCGTGATTTTTGAGGTTGTTGAATATAAGAGAAAACCAAGAGTGCAACTAAAATGAAAATCTTACGTATTGCTGTTTTACTTTATTCAATAAATTAATTTTTAAATGAAATGTGGTATTTCGACCTTCAATATAAGCCAGTGGTCATCATCAGATAAATTAGAAAATATATTTCTTTATGATTTTTCAATCTTTTACATTTCCTATATGTATTAAATATACTATGTCCATTTATGATTCATTCTTTTGTTTATGAATATAATGTGACCCATCATCATATGTGAGCATAAAGCAATATGAGATAGGTTTTTGTTATTATTGTGTAATTGAACGTGCTTATTGAATCTACATTTACAGTATAATGAAACCATTTATTAATGACTTCTATGTCCAGTATTTCATGCTGAAGCTGAAACAAACAGATATGAAATTGGAAGAAAAAAATTCTGCTTTAACGTTGTATTTTTGCTATTTCATTTGAAGCATCACCTGTCGAAAGAAAAACATGTTTACTGTTCGCTAACAATGATTTACCAGCAATTTTCGCAACGGAATTAACTTCATTGATGCATTACTTGTATTAATGTAAAAACAATTTCTGAAGAAACGATGGAACGCAGTCGTCTTTTCGTTTTTATGATTCATGTTAACACACAAAATCATATATTGTCTTTATCGTATGCCTTTCTCTTTTTTTGTTTCTCTTTTCTCTGTATGTATGCAAACGCATGTATTTTGCTCTGATGCTCGATAGTATAATAATATTATTATTAGGTATTCGTGTATGTGTATTCTGAATCGAAAAAAATTAAAAAAATGTGAATCACCTTTAACAAGTGCTGAAATTTGGCATAAAAGAAAATCACACGCATATTTTAATTTTGCCATTAGAAATAATGAATTTTGATGAACACACATAATACACTTAAATTAACTGACTCATCTGTTACTTATATTCAACTTTCAGTTAAACGTCGAAAACCAGAAAAACTTACATCAAAATGATAATTAAAACCGATTTTTACTTCATCTTCATTTATAAAACAAGATTTATTTCGATCTGCTCCAAATAACTTGCACATTGTTTCCCAATTAATTCCAATCCTATGTGAAACTGATGATCTTTTAGACCGAAAAGAAATTCGACATGGACAATTGCAATTAGAACGTAAGTTTTTATTGGAAAATTTCTGCTTTTAAATCACTACATAAACTAATGTTGATGAATTTTTGTCACGATTAAAAGATATTTTTATTCATTAAAAATATCTTGATGATTTTCGTGCTATTAACATAAACAAAAAACTAAATCATAAATTAAAATCATGGCTCATAAATTTTAAACAAAATAGTTACTTGTACATGGAATGATGTAAAAACGAATCAACAAATTTCTTACAATCATCATCATTATTAAAAAGATTCAATGGTTGGTCATGTATTACAGGAATTGAATATGTTGTTTTAATGGAATAAAAGAATAAATTGTCATCATTATATTCACCTATTGGTATTAATGAAATTTAGATAATAATTCTATTAATTGTTTAAACGATAAAACAACATCAATTAATTGCAATAATAATCATTTACCGAATTCTGTCTTATCAGCAACTATATCAAAAATATTAATTGATATGTTCGTTAAAGATTCAATCAAATTTTATGGTGAACAAGGTAATGTTATTACATGACTTTTGCTAAAATAGAACAACATGTTACAATATGATTTAGATAAGTTAAGTTTGATTCATATGTCTTAAAGGAAAAGCACATCAATGGTATAAACAACATCAAGTACAAGTCATATCTTGGTGTCTATTTATTAATGAAATAAAAAAATCGTTTATATCAAATTTACAACGTGGTTTAGTATTTCAAAAATTAAAACACTATTAGGAAACAGTTCACCAATGTTATACTCAAAATTATGCTGAAAATGATCAAATTAATACAACAAGTTGATTTACGAATAAATGACTCTACAAAAGTCCATTACCTTGTGAATGGGCTTTATCCATCTTTACCTACTGAAATCCAAAGAAATTACCAAAAAATTGCACAAGATTTTTTTTAAAAACAAATTTAGATTGCTCGAAAAACCCTACGGTATCAAGTATCATCCTTGCCTCCAGTCCTATGATTAATGATAATAATTTAATATTATCTACTTCTTTTTCATGCTCAACATCCAATGTAACATTGACAAATGATTTATACAACTTATTCTCGAAATTTCAACGATGATAATCATTATTATAAAAATCATTATATTCGTCTAATGATACTAATTCACAACGTTATTCGAATAGAATTTCTAAAACATCTTCTTATAATTTATATAAACGAAATCAACCTCCTCATTGGTCTAGTTGGCAAGTACATAATTTTAAATCATCATCAAATATTATACCAGCATTGCTTAATGATAGTAGATATCGAAATAAGAATTCTAAACGACAACTTATTTAGATCATACAGTTCGTCATTGTTGGCACTTCGGAAAGCGATAGCAATGATTGATGGTATTGACTTCACGTATTCATCTCAACATCCATCTAACGCTCGTCTTATTATTTTTTACAACATATGCTAACAACAAACAAATGAAACAAGAGTGCATCATCAGAAATTTTTTTATAGTCGATAGATTAACTTCAATTATAATTACAGGAACTGTCCATGTTGTAATTGGTATAGGTGATGCTATAACAAGTATTGCAGCATTGGCAACAAAAAAATGATGTACAAATCTTGTATTACGTATGGACTATCTCTTGAAATATGACGTAGAAATTAAACCCAAGGAAAAATTCATATTATTTAATGTTAATGGTCATAAGATTATGATACCTATGGAAAAAAAAAATAGCACCTATTGATATTCCTGTAAAATTACGAAATTCTATGAAAACACTAGATAAACAGTTAAATACAATTACTACACCATCTCAATTTACTACAACTCAACAAGAAGTTTTTAATTTGTTACATCATATTGCTGATTAAGTTCAGCATGATCCAATAAAATCATTATTATTTAAATTTCAATCTACTTATAATACAAGGAAATATAAATTTACACAAACAAAAATATTTCATGCTATTGAAACATATTCTCATATACTACCTGTTTCAGAATTCTATTTTAGTAATGCAACAACAAGTTTAGAAATGCAATTGATTATTAATAAATGAGTCGATGTTGGTCTTGTACATGAATCTCAATTAGCTGTTGCAACTTTCGCCTTATTAGTAAAGAAGAAAGATCATAGTTATCAGCATTTGTTTCTTTTACTGGATTATTAAAAATTTTCATGAATCATTTAGACATATTAGAATATTGAATTTTTTTATTTGTGCTAAATTACTGTGTGTGTATAGATGCATCGTCGTATATAACAATATTCTTGCTATACAAAATAAACTTATATTTATTATGCAACTGAAGAATAAATGTGTATCTGTTATATCGAAGCTGATTATAATTACACTCTTAATGTTATTTATCACATTTTATAATTATTTTATTATTTTATATGAAACTCGAATGATCTTATTTTATTATTTACCAATCAGATTTATCATACTTCAGATATTGTTATTTATATTTAATTATTTTTTCTACCAAATGATTTCTCGATTTCGTTTAAACTGGTGATCCATTCGGTGGAATAAATGTTGCTGATATATATTCATTAGCTATTAAACCATTCACTAAACCTATTCAACTTACATTTATTGGAGAAGCATTTCCTTTTTAAGAGTTTTTTTTCTTCACATTTTTGTTATGCAATTATATTCATTCTTTGTCCTTCATTTCTGTTACTTGTTAACTCACATTTCTTTTGTTATTTCTTTCTGCATAAGAAAAAAAGAAAACAAAAGATGAAACATAGTTTTTTATGCGCAAAAGGGGAGAATGCTATGGTCCGTGCTAAACCACAAGGTCATGCATTATCTTCTCATATACCTTTCTCTTTTCGTTCTTATACTCTATGTCTAAATAGATATGTTTATTCTCATTCGAGTGTTGTTTATGTATTTGTTTTATGTGTATTCTAAACCAAAAAATAGATAAAGTTAGATGCATCTTTAAGAGAAGAAATCATTTATGATCATATTTGACTTATCTCATCGATTTTATTGCATTGATTATTTCACGGAAAAGTCTCTTATCTCTACTTCAACTAAATATCTGATGTAATATTCTGAAACTTCGGACTTTATTTATGCTCATTCGATGTTATTCAATGAATTTAACCCATTTTCCAAACTATTAAGAATCGGAATTATAAATCTAAACAATATTTTTAATTCAGATCGTTTTTTTTAAATACATGTTATATCATCTATAATTTATCAAATGAATGTATCAAGTATACCGTAGTGTATATTATATTTGTATCGAGCTTTATAGCATAATTTATATATCTCAAGTTGAATATCGTACACTTGAAAATTTATCTGATATTGATAATTCAATTTTTGTAATAGCAAGATTTGTCTAGCAATTTTCTTTGAATATATTCAATACAAAAAATCATATTTTATTTATTGATCAAAATCTATTCGAGCTTATAATATGAATCGCAATCGTGTTGCTTATCAATTAAACTATGACTTAAACTAAACATTTTAATACTGGTCCCGATAATGATATTATTAAATATATTTCATATAAATTTTACAATCTATATTTAAACGACAAAATAATTTTATCTTTTTCCTAAATCTCTCATAAAATAATATCAGGAATTCAGTCGCCTAGTTCAACGATATTTCAATCAAATTTTTCAACGAAAAATAATTTTCAATAGTCCCTTGACGATTATAATTCAAATCTTTTCGAAATAAACTCGATAACTAGACAAGTTTCTGTTCCATAACTATTTAATAGATAAGTTTTATTCATTTCAAATTCGTATAAAATCAATCGGACAAATGATTATTGTTAAATTGACAATCAAAAATTAAAAGTAATCATAGTCGAAATTTTCTTCATCTACTATTAAAATTTGGCAAAATCATCCTCTGATAAATTTATAACAAAATAATTGGTATAATCCATATTCCAAAAGTATTGACACAAAATGTATGTTCATTTATCAGTCATATAAACGTATTTATTGAGAATTAAAAGTAGTTAAGTATAATCAAAATTTTATAGTCTTTTCTAATATTTATTTGGTCATAAACAGAAATTTAAGGATAGAAAAGTTTTTATTATCTTATGTCTTGAGACGATGTCAATATTTACTATCTATATGTTAATAAGAATATAAATTATGAAACTCATATTAAAAAAAATATTTATATTCTTTGTTTGAAATAATAAGAATGAAAATGCAATTATTTAGAAAGTGAGAATTTTGGTTTTTTTTTTTATCTATTTATTTCTATCTTTCTTCCAATATTTAATGCCAATAGAGTATCCTTTTAATAGAAGTTCGAAAAAACTCGGATCTATGCTAATGGAAAATTAGTATGTATTGTAACAAAAAAAAAACATTTTCGGCCTCTACGAATTTGAATTTTTCCTGTTGGAATCAAATTCATGATGTCTCTGATTATAGTCAGCATAAAGATCGAAACGGCGATTAGATTTAAAAATTTCTCAATACTAGAAATAGCTTCATATTTAAATGTCAATTACAGAAAATTCAAGAAGCCTTTTATTTCTTATATTGTTTTGTTTTTGAATCTGCTTTTTTGTGGAAAAATTTAGTGATTCGAGGATACATTGTAATCTAAAAATATAGCTGAATCGACATTAAACAAAGTAACTCTAAAAATTAAAAAGTTCACAGTTTATCAGTGTATGCTTAGAGTTTTTTTTCTAGAATATTTAGTGGAAAGATCAGATCATTCTTAGAAAACATTCGAAAAACCTTAGCGAACGCTGAGAATGTCTTTTTTCAAAGTGAAGCTCCAATAGTGTTTTATCTTGAGTACTTCAATTATTGTTTATTTTTTCAATAATAACCCAATAAATAGGAGTAATGATGAATGCTTGTTTTAAATCAATAACTGTTACTCATCATTGAGCTTTATCAAGCGTTGAAATTACACATCGACAATCACGATTGACATCTCTTGGTAATTAGCTCGATTTCAAAGTTGTTATTCTTTTATATAAACACGAATTGATTAAGAAAAACTTCAGAAATATTTCCTTTTCACTTCTATTTGCGATAGAGAGAAGAGGAAGTTGGCAATCGTTGAACTGCCTTGTTTCTAGATCCGCCAGCTATGTGAGTTTACTGGACTTCAAGATTAAATTGTTTGTTGTTCTTCCTTGATTTCAACGAATCTTGGAATTTAAAATCAAATTATTATTTGATTATATTACGAATAATAGCTCATGTATAAAATTTTTTTTTCTTCAATCTGAATCAGTTTTTATTTTATCTATCTGACTAATTTCTATCGGTTTTGTTCACCGCGTGAAAGAAAAGAACATGCATATAGAAGAAACAACAAACAAAGTTAAGTAAGTTCATCAAAAAAGAAAAGAAAATTTTTTTTTGAGCAATACAAGTAAAGACATAAAGATTTCTTCATAAACATACATATAAAAGAATAAGTTTTGATAGGTATAGGATTTAATTACATAGAAAATAGATCTGACAAGTCATGCAAACTTTTGAGAATTGGATATTGATGTTTGGTTTTTTTCAACGACGTGTATTCGAAAATGCTAAAGCTGAAAATACACTTGCTGAAGATTCATTTGTTTTTGTTGTAATTGTTGTTGATTGTTTAAATCTTTTAATATTAGTTTTCGGAGATTTATCAGCTGAATTTGATCGCTAAAGTTGATATGTTCAATTATATTGAATATATCAATTTTAAAAAAATTAATAAAATCCTTTACTTTTTCACCAGATGATGTTGTTGATTGAACCGGATTTTGATTTTCATTTGCACTAATTGTTGTTAAATTTGTTGAAAAAACATGTCGCCGAGGATTGTGTTGTTTTTTTGTTGTTATTGTTGTTTCATCGGTATTATTTAGATTAGCTACTGTTATATTATTTCTATTAACGGGTGCTAAAAGTGTTGTACTAAATCGTTTAGCTAATAGAACAGAACTAAGGGTGACAGAACGAGTTTGATTAGTTTTTTTCGTATTGGAATCGGTTATTGTTTGAGTAGTTGTTTCAATATGTGTTGTAGTTGTACCTAAAATTAGATTCAAATAATAATCGAACTGTATCTATGAGAATGATCGAGAAACTAATCATAAGAAAAATATTAGTTGAGTTTGAAGATAATCTGATGGTAATAATGATATTTTTTGCATTAAAACTTACTAAAACATCATATACCAAGAAAAAAGACCCATGAACATGAATTCTTTTAGACTTTCTCGATTATAAGCCTATAGTTTTAGTCAAAAAAAAAAGAAAAACAAGTAACATTTCTACACTCACAATTGATTAATTTAATCTATCTTGGTTTGTCAACATGTCAACAAAATATAAATTTAATAAATATTCGTAACTTAAGTGGTTCTCAGAAGAACTTTTCTCTATGAGTCGATAAGTTAAGGCCAAGTATAATCTAACAAATTTTTTCTATATAACGGGTGATGCAAAAGATCTGCATTAATTTTCTTTTCAGCATTGCGTGGCAACGAATCATTCTAGAGACTTGAGCTTTTTCTCGTTGGATGGAGCGGAGAGTCTATTACAAAATTGTGTAAAAATATTTGATTCAAAATATTTATCAAAAGGTAAAAAGTCTTGAGAATAAGTTGAATCGAAAAAGTGCTTTTAAAGTTAACTCAAAATTAGGGATGAGGAGTGTATTTGTTTAATTTGTTTTGCACTTGGCTTGCAATGTTTGGAGGCAGGTTATATATGAATCTGACCAATGCAATGTGGACTTTCTAATCATACAAAAACATTCGAGTTACAAAACCATAGGCTTCAACGGAATCAGTTTTATTAAAAAGTTAATTTTTCGTCTACAACGTCCAATGAAGATTTTCTCACAATGTCTAACAGAGAAACTGAGTTCTGTTGTATATAATGTGCTTTTGGAAAGGACTTAATAAACTTTATTTGTATATAAAATAGGAGGTTTCTGCTAACTTTGATGCTGAAATAGATCTTATTTTTCGAAGTCATTCATTAGTTGCGAAAAATTTGCACTAACAAAGGATATTAGAAAAATGTTGATTTCGAACTCAATCGATCGCTTGAAAACCTTCTATTTGCGCGTTTACGATGCCCGATCGTAGCGCTACACAGCCAGATAAAAGCTGGAAAAAAGACTAACTTTCTTTGTTGATGGAATTTCTTTTTCTCTATTCCGGAAGTTGAAAGAAACTTTTCCCGTTCAATGTATTCTTAAGACTTTTTAGGTTTTGGTAAACATTTTCAATCGAATATTTTTTTCACAATTTTGTATAAGACACTTCACTCTTTCCAATGAGAAAAAGCTCAAGTCTCTATAATGATTCGTTGCCGCGTTATACTGAAAAGAAAATTAATGTTGAACTTTTGCATCACCCGTTATTAAGACATTTTATGAAGTAAACAACTATTTGAATTAAAGTATATTCGATATTCTTATGAAGAAAAAATATTCACTATATTTTATTTACTATTATTCTTTTTCCAAGTCATAGTTGATGATCTATTATTAGTGATGTAACTAAATAAGGACTAGAGAGAAATCAACAGCTTACAACTATTTTTTTTCTGGCTATACTATTATTCATTAGATGTTAGTTGGTTCAAAATTCATCTAAAAATATTTGTTCTCGAATCAATTTTGATAGGAATAAGATAGAAAACTATGACTTTCATCTTTCAAAAGTGCTTGTGTCACTGTATGATTCTCTGTATAATTCAACGTTGTTGATTGATGACTGTACCGTCAGCAAAATGGACTTCAGAAAAATATGAATAGCTCTATGATCATGACACAGAAGTTTTATTCTAAGAAATGTGTTAGATCTGCATACTCATGAATTATATCCAAATCCGAAACTTTATTATAAACCATTCGAAAGTTATAGATTCCAAATTAGACAATGTGAATCATGCACATTTCTTACAATTAAACTTCTGCGTAGAATCATGCACTAACAAGATTGTCCTTTTCGAACAGTGAAAGCCACAATTCACTATTTTGTTCCTTTCAAAATTTATTCACAATTAGAGACTGTCATATGAATTTTTTTACCATACTGTATATACCCTATAATAATTTTCAGTTAACTTTGTTTTCAAATCACAGTTAAATGTTAAACGGAAAATGAAAATGTGGTATCAAGTCAAAAATTCAGGTATTTCATTTCATTGTAAAAGTAGTTTAATTATGGTAAGAAATTTCTACAACTTACTTTGAAGTTTTTTCTGTTTAAGTGCAAGACCTTTTTGAAACATAGAACTATTTTGACCGATACTATCTAAATCTTCATCAAGATGAAGTTCTTCAGCCTAAAAGAAAGATTATGTTTTTTTTTTAAATTTATTTATTTATTTATTTTTGTTGTACTTGATTATCTTGCATTGAACGTTGTCGTTCTAATTCACTCATTCGATCTTTTAAATTAATTAGATCATCGTCTTCATCATCTTCTTCGTCTTCTTCTCCTGCTTCACTATTATAATCAGGATCATTATCTTCATCCTCCTCATCATCATCTATCGGCACTGAAAAAGAAAATGAATGAAATTATTTAATGTTATTAAAAAAATTTTGTTTTTTTGTACCTTTCGAAATTTTTATTCTTCTTCCATCATCATCACCCTCAAAATCAAGGTATTGTTCTTTAAGTAATTTTAATTGTTGTTCGTCTTCTTTAGCTTTGATTTTTCTAATAAAAATTTTTTCTATAGATTAGTAATTAAGATGAAATCTATTACTTACAAATGTACTTTAGCCAAATTATCAGCTTCATCTTCATCTATTTCAATAGCTGCCGTATCAATAAACTTTTGTAATTCTTCATCTGGTTCTTCGTTTTCATCACTATCATTTTCATCATTCATATCTTTATCTTTTTCGTCAACTTCACTTCCTGAAAAAAAGAATAATAAACGATGAACTTAACTTTTAAAACAATATAAAAAGAATTTTTTCAATTTCAAACCTGATTCTTCAGCTTCCATTTCAAATAATTGTTTTTTATAATCAACTAATTCTTCATTGTCCTCTAGATCTTCATCTTCTTGTGCTTCTTCTTCGTCGTCTTCATCGCTTTCCTCGACATTATTACTTCCATTATTCAATTGTTTATTTGAACCATTTTCATCGTCATCATCATCAATCAATTGTCGAACTTTAGTACGTCGTATTTCCATATCCGGTTCTTCTTCTTCTTCGATTTGTGTTATCGGTAATGGAGAAAAAGCCATCGGTTCAACACTTTTACAATTTTGCGATGGAGGAATGCTTGAATAGAATCAAAATGTAAATAATTTTTCTGAGCAAAAACATCAACTACATACAGATTTTCTTCGCCAAATGCACCTGAACAAAGCATTTCAAGTTCAGAATCAAATTGAACTGGACGTGTAGAATTGAACCATTCCGTTCGACCATTTTGTTCTCTACATAAATAATTATCAATAAGAGTTTAGTTATTTAAACGCAAGCAAGAATTAGGACTTGATCAACTTCATGGAAAGAAGCTAGAAGACCAATATAGATCTTTTTATTTAGACGAGGATATTTTACCATAAGCAAGAAACTTCATAATGTTTGAACACTTAGTGCTGCTTCTATCAGCAAGAATGATTTCAAGTCAAATGATTATAATGTGTTTGTTTCATGAAGTTATCTGTGGATATTCATACCATAAGAGTTGATAAGATTTGTCAAAAAGTAACTTGTAGTTCTGATATTTTCTTTAGTAAGTTGTTTGCTCTAAGTGAGAATTCTTTGAAAATTTTATGATTACAGCGATTGGTGGAATAGAGATTTAGGTGAAGACTATCCTAGATAATAAAAATGTCATGGAGCTTCTGGATCACAGCAAAGACATGTGCATCTTCCTTTGTCAATGAAACCGTGCATATTAACACCTGAAAATAATGCTAAAAACAGAAAGTGTTAAAAAAACCCTCGATTGAGATTCTAGAAAAAAAAAAAACAATTTCTTTATTCTGAAATTCGATGTAATCACGCCAATCAATCTAGAGTAGATGCTTAGCATCAGAGTTTGTCGAACTCTGCTTGTGTACTATAAGATCAGAGATAATGAACGCTTTACAATTTTTTAATTTTCATGTATTCTTTCGACTGAGTTTGTTTTATGAAACGATTATTTTGTTGAATTATCGTCAAAACCGTGTTTTCTTTGAGAAAATGTAGACTTCTTTATAACGTGTCTGAAATTAAAAATACGTTAATCGAGTGGTATGTTCTTGTAGATACTTAGGATCTAATATAATACCTATACAACTCTGTTATTTCATGAAAAATACGTTAAAGTATTAGACTGAGTTTGAAAAACAATTTACTTACGCTGGTTGTATTTGTACCGATTCATCAGATGATTCCAATCGTGTAAGAATAGTCTAAATATCGATGATATAATAAAAAAATTCTCTTTTTTTCTATAATAAATTACCTTTAATGAAGGTCGATTTGGATCAACAGATGGATTAGAATTTTCTTTTTCTTCTATTACTTCTTCAATATCTTCATCATCAGCTAAACAGAATATATTAGTTCTCCTTCTTAGATTAACCTTCTCCGCACACGGGGCCTCTAGTTTGTTTGGAAAGTTATAAGTTTGAATATGAGCCTTTATTTTGATCAACTTTTTTTGTTATCATGTTACAGCTAAAATATTATTAGTGTTCAAGCACAAAAGTGCTTAATCTTGGCCTAGAGCATAAGAATCTTCCACATTTTTTTTTTGAGATACAGTTCAAATCTTATAAAAGTTATAATAATTAATATTGTACCATCTCACACTAACATTTACTTTTGAGTATAAATGAGCTCTCTCGTTATCGACATCGCTCACAATTCAACCTTTTTAGAAGTCTCATGTACTTGCATGATTTTCTTTCTTAACTGTATATAATCTCATACGAGGAAAAAAATTGAACAAAGCGATATTATATCACATGACTACTTCAAAGTCAATAGTATTTAGACACATCAGAGAATAGCTAACTGTTTACGTATCAAACTATTACTGTTATAACATGAATTATACTATACTGAACAGTCTACCAATGACTTTATGTCCTAATCGAATTACATGGGAAGCTTCAGCTAAACAGTAATCAACAATGAGTTCATCTATACAGTATTTTAAATTGTCTATTTTTATTTATATGGGATAGAGTGAACTTCTATTACATTAGGAAAACTATAAACTTAAAATTGAGCTTTTACTCTGTGCGAAGGATGAGATTGTTACTTACTTATAATATCTCTTGTCTCTTCATCAACTTGTAAATTATCCTTAATATAGAAATTTTTAAATAACTTTTTTTTCAAATTTTCAAATTTTACATTTTCTTTATCCATATTTGATATTATTTCTGAATTCGCATCGTTATTTTCATTGTGAGAATCCGTTGAATCTTCATCAACTTCTTTATCTTCTTCTTCATTATCATTATCATTATCATCATCATCATCATCTTCTTTATTTGGTATATTTGTAGGATTTTCAGCTAACATAGCTGCTCGTTTAGCTCGCATTCGAATACCAAGTTGTTTTTGCATTTCAAATAATTTTTTACTCGATGATGGAGATTTAATACAATCTAGTTATTATAAGAATAAAATAAAAATTTAAATGTAAAATTTAAATCAAATACGTTACCAAGTGAAATATTAAGTGTTGATTTAACAGTTGGACTAATATAAATAATAAAAGAAAGTTTTAAATAATGACTTTTTTTTTCCTTACTTACTGGTTTGGTGTTTTTTTTGTATCAGTTAAATCAATCATTGTATTTGATTCTTTCATTATATTTGACATTGTTGGTTTCTTTTTTAATATATCAGGATTTAAAAATCGACTAAGTTTATCTAATGTATTTGATGATTTAGATGGTTTATCATCGATTAATTTTGTTAAATCAGCAAGTGTTGACATAACTGTAGATTCAATATTAACAACTGGTAATTCAGGTAATTCAGGATCTTGTGGAGTAAATGAAGGATTTCTAAAACGATATAAAATTAAAGAAATATTTCATATTTCAAAGAAATATTTTCATTACTTTGAACGAATTTCATTCATTAATTCTTGTCGCGATCGTTTTTCTAATGCATGCCATGTTTCTAATGGCTTTGGTACAAATGTCGGTAATACCAAATGTTCAGCTTAAAAAAATATTTTACTTTCAATTTTTTTTTACTTCTAACGAGAGAAGCTCTTCAGCTTTTTGTCCTTTCGAATTTACTGATTTCCTTTAATCGATAGATATTACATAGTGTTCTGATAAAAACTCTAAAAAGAGTTTTGGTTTCTATTGAGATTTGACTAACAAGGAAAGTTCTTCAACTGTGCAATTGGTTGTGACTGAAGACTAAGGGAATTTTTACAGAATTAGTTATAAATGCTGTAATAACAAAAAAAAACTGATTTCCGAATTTCGATTTAGCTTCTATTGTGAAAATGAGAACATTAAATCTGTCACTTTACATTAGTGATGTAAAAGTCACCCTCTTCAAATATTCAGATTTTTCCATTCGTCTTTCTTCGCATAACTTTTTCTAACTAATTAATGTTGCAGTGCTATTGACGCATAACAAAAAAAACAATAAAATACTTATGAGAAGGTAGGATTTAGAAATTGACACCAAGAGAAAACAAATGGACCGTGCTTGAGCTCGATATAAGCCTGGTGAAGGCCTCTCTCTGTACAAAATATCAAGTCGAAATTTGAAAATCAGTTATTCTGTTATCATAGTATTTACTTAAAAATACTGTCAAAATACAGTAAAGTTTACAACTGTCAGAGTACTTTTGTTTTTTCTCATATAGCCTGAATTGTTACGTTTCGATCAGTTCGTTCGTTCAAAGAAGTTTATAATTAAGTTTTTATGCTCTTAACGTTTTTTCCATTTCAAAATAGAAAAAAATTTTACAAAAATTCATGTTTTTCCAGATTATTCGAAAAAGAATGGAACTTTTTTTTTTTATATGTCTTGGATCATAGATCTCATCTGTTTGAACAAACTTTTTCTAATCTTTCGATTTTGTACAACAAGAAATAAACAAAAATAAATAAGTTTTATCTTACAACGATTGAGTTGTTGCATCTTTCGTTCTGTTTCTAAAACAGCTGCTTTGGTAGGCTTTCGAGCTTTAGACTAAAACACAAAAAAAGAGATTATTCATTCAGTAAGTATATATATATTTCAATTGATTTATCTCACTTTATTATTTGTTTTTGTTTTACTTAATTGTATATCATTGTCGTCTAATGTATATAAACAAAGGTAAATTTTAACTAAGTATAAAAATCAAATATATTAATTTTACCGATTTTATTTGTAAATGAATTTCGACTATGATTACTATCGTCTTCTTGATCATAAATATCCGTTGTATCAAGATGAATTTTTGATTTTGATACACCAAGACTTTTTTTCTTTTTTTTTGGTTTTATATTTTCAATATCAATAGATTTTGAAATAATATCAAATGGATTTTCTTCATTTTGATTATTATTATTATCATCATCAATTTGTTGTTCTTGATCAGATGATGATGATAATGTTGATATATCCAAAAATGAATGACGAGCACGACTTTTAAGTTTAGTTGATGATGGAATTTTAGTACCATCAATTATACCTTCTTCATCATCGTCACTACTTTCTATAGATGCTGATAAAAATATTTTTTGAAACGATTCAATTTGTCGCCGTTCAATATCAAAACTGTCACGTTCGTCATCACTATCGTAAAACAAATTTGATGACATCTCTAAAAAAAAAAAAAAATTTCGATAATTATGATTTTTTTTTCCTTTTTAGAGAACTTTCTGAAGTTGAAAATCACTTTCAAGTTCGGATAGTGTGAATCAGATGGAAACTAATGAGGCATTATAATTTCCAGACCTTCTCAACAAAACTTTAGTCTTATAGTATGTATGAAGATTATTGCACTTACGAGCCCGATATGTAGTTAGAAAGTCGCTCGATAAAACTTTCGATGAATTTTTAATTCATAAGTAATATAACCATATTAATGAACTTCACACGAATGAGGAAAAGAAAATTCATATTCGACCTTCAATCTCAAAGCAATCATATGTTTTCTAGACAAACAGTGCCTACAATTTTGAAGGTTTCAAAAATGAAAAACCGTTTTCTTCATCCAATGAGATAAGAAGTTTTATAGTATACTTTCATTTGCTGAACATCTTCAGAAATTTTCATACAAACTCCATACAATATATCGGAAATCGATTTTTCGCAAAGGAATCAAAGCACTGATCAAAAATTTTTCATGCAATATATCATTTATTTACTGAGCTAACATGAGTGGAAAAGGTCACATTTTAGCAGTTAGTCATATTCATTTATTGACAATATAACTACTGCCATTTTTCGAAGCAATATGAGACGTACGATATCAATAGACATATAAACACCTTAACAGAAAACGAACTTGTTTATCCTGACTAGAATTATATATAGAGTTCTTTTGAAAAACTAAAAGAAAATCAAATAATAATCATTCATATCATCGATACAACATGATACAATGATCATAGTCATAGAATTGAAGTTCATTATTAATTCTCATCTAATAGTCTAGAATTCATCTCTTGATGTCATACACTTGCCATAGACGTTCCAATTCTCAACTATTAGAATATTCTATAGACTACTTTATCGATGTCGATAAAGCCATAATTTCTTCGAGATGAAAATAAGTTTGAATAAAAGATACTGAAAAGTACCCAATATGACTTTTTATTTACGTATAAACATTGTAAACCTCATATTACATCGAAGATACACTATTTTTTTTTAAATATTTTTTAGACCATCAAAAGTTTTATAATATATCAAAAATTCAGCTTGCTGTCATTTTATTTCAAAAAATAGCCATATAAATACTGTCAACAAACAAATATTATTGACTGATCAATTATAACCTTTTCGATTCATGTTGACTCAATAAAACACATGATATATAACATTATAAATAACTCATTTTCTTTTTCAGCTGTCAATAATAGAGATTTATGAGAGAACTAATCATTATTTTTCTTGATTGTAGGTAAGTACTATTAAAAAGTTGATCAAAACTAACTTTATTATAAAACATTGAAATAAACTAATAATTTTAGATGATAAATTTTCGAATGCATTTATTAAATCAAAAATTTACATATTAATCAGTGTCTCGAATACTGAAATGATTCTTATTGAAACATCTCTTAATTAATTAAAGAAAGCCTTTGAATTTGATGTATCATTTCTTAAACGGTAGTCTTTAATGCAAAAAAAAAGAGTTTTACTTTGAAAAGGACACGAACTTCATATATCATTTTATCAATATTTGAAAAACTCTTTTATATTTATTAAATTAATTAATCTATTATAAATTTTTGTTATATAAAAACAAAAAAAAACTTACGTTTGAAACAATTCAACGTTTAATTTAAAAAAAAATTTGAATAAATTTCTCCCTTTTTTTTTCTAATTGGTTAAATCTTTTTACCAATCAAACATCATCTTTCTTTCCACCAACCGTCAATTTCAATGGCTCGTTCGTGATACAAATAAACAACAACAATAATAATAATATTATAATAATAATAATTCTAATGACAATAACAACAACACCTCAATTCTACTAATAACAATGTGAATATCATTTTATTTTATTTTTTCGTTTTTTTTCTATTTATTTTAAAATAAAGAAAAAAAATCTTATTTTTTTTTCATTCTATTTCTTTATTGTTTTTTATCATTAACAAGTGCATAGATGTCTAGTGAGCTATTTTGGGCACATTTGCTAATCTTAGCTTGTCATAAATTTTCGTATTTTATACATTATATGTGGTTGTGTATGCTTGTAAAAAGGAACGTCTATTGATGAATATTTGATTTGATATCTCTTATTGATTTATTTTTTTTTTTTTTTTTTGATAAAAGCTTTGTTTTTTTTTTCTATTTTATTTTATTTTAGATTATTTTGACATAATTTCTTTTGTTGTTTGATAAAAACAAAACAAAAACAACAAAAAGAATATTTCTTCTTGACGCGCATCTCTGCGTGTATGCATGGCTCCAGATGACGAATTGTTCATTAGAAAATGTTGATAGATTAAATCGAAAAATCAAAATGCCGAAACTTTGGAGTTGTATTGCACCGAAGAATGATGAAGAGAAAAAACGCGAACAAATTAATAAACAAATTAATGCAAAATTAAAACAAGATGAAAAAATTTATAAAGCTACTTATCGTTTACTTCTCTTGGGTTTGTAGAAATTTCTTTTTTTTTTTTTCGATTATTTGTTTTTTTACTAATTAGTTTATTTTACTTTTTTTTTTAAGGCGCTGGTGAATCCGGTAAATCAACCGTTGTTAAACAAATGAAAATTTTGCATAATCCTTTTACTAAACAGTAAAATTTGATTTTATCTCTTAGTTATATTTATTATTAAGTTTTTTTTTTTTTGTTTTCTTTTGTGTAGAGAAAAAATCGATAAAATTCCTGATATTAAACGTAATGTTCGTGATTCACTTACCGTATGTTAATTTTTTTTATTTTAAATTTTTTATTTTATTAATTATTCTTTTCTTTTTTTTCAAGAGTATTTTACGTGCTATGGAAAAATTAACTCCACCTATTGCACTTGAACATCCACAAGAACAATGGCGTGCTACATATATGTTAACAACAGCACATCAATTAGATTTTGACTATCCACCAGAATTTTTTGAACATGCAGCTATACTTTGGAATGATGCAGGTGTACAAGCTTGTTATGAACGATCGAATGAATATCAACTTATCGATTGTGCTAAATAGTAATATCGGTTTTTCTTTTTGTTTTGAGGTTAAAGCGAAAAACAAAATCGTTCTATTTTTTAGTTTTCTTGATCGTGTTGATGAAGTTAAACAACCAAACTATATGCCCAGTGATCAGGTATATTGTCATTTAAGATTTAATTTTTTTTCTTTGTTTGTTTGATGATCTTCGGAAGACGTTAATTTAGAGAAATAAATTGATTGTTGTAAGAAAAAAAAAATGTAAAGATTTCGAATTTAATAATTATTAGCCTAATTATTCATGAATTAATTGAAAAAAAATAAATAGATGATTTGTTATTTTATTTCTGAAAGACGAAATTAAATGATTGATTTTAATATAGAAATAGAATGTATCCTTTTTTTTTGTTTTATTATTCTCAGATTAACAATGATGATTCATAGAAATATATGTATATAATTGTAAATAATTTCGGGAAGTATGAATGTTGAAAGACGTATATCGAACGTTCATTACTAATTTTTGAGAGAACTTTATTTTAAAAAAATTTAAATAATTTTTCTTCGTAAGGTATACATATTATCGTAGATATAAATAGTCTTAATTCGATGATACCAGCTGATTTCACATAGATCCAAGTAAGCCTTCAAGAAATATATATATATATATTAGAAAGTATATAAATAATAGTAAAATAACAAATCATAATGAATTTATTTTTATTAATAAAAAATTTCATATGTGTAGTATTAATGTTAAAATGATATTTTTTTTCTAAATTGTTCATCAATATTAATTTAAGGATGACAAATCATTGATCTATCTTATTTAGTCGACTAACATATATTTCTTATATATAGACTTGTAGTTCGATTATTGTATTTGTTACAAAGAAAATTATAATTAAATAAATTTTCTAGGATATTCTTCGTTGTCGTGTGCTTACATCTGGCATTTACGAAACTATCTTTACTGTTGAACGCGTGCGCTTCCAGTATGTATCATTATGCTCTTTTGTTTTGTTTTGCAAAAATAAAACTAATATGTATATATATATATAGTATGTTTGATGTGGGCGGACAACGTGAAGAACGACGAAAATGGATACAATGTTTTAATGATGTTACTGCAATTATATTTGTCACAGCATGTGACAGTTTTAATATGATGCTTTTTGAAGATGAAGGAGAAAATCGACTAAGAGAATCACTTGAACTTTTTAAAAATATATGGAATAATCGGTAAACATTATTTAAACGAAAAAAGAAAAGAGAATTCTATTAAAATTAAAATAATATTTATTTTGTTTTTTTTTTTTGTAATTAGATGGCTACGGACAATATCTGTTATATTATTTCTTAATAAACAAGATCTTTTAGCTGAAAAAATCAAAAATGGTCGTCGACTTGAAGATTATTTTCCTGAATTTGCTCGATATGTTGTTTCACAAGGCGAGCCAGGTAAATTAAAATAAATTAAAAAATAAAATAAAAAATAAAACAAGAAACAAAAATTTCTTTTTTTTCTTTTTCATTTCTTTTATTTTAATAGAACTCTCTGTACAAAAATACAGTAAGAATACATAAAAGATATTTATTGTTTTGTTGTTATTGTTGTTGCATTATTTAAAATTAACGCCCATTAACATTAATAAGAAAAATTTTGAAAACAAAAAATAAAATAATTTTATTTTTTTTCTTCATTTCATTTAGACAAAGCCGAGCCGGATGAAGATCCTGAAGTAACTCGAGCTAAATATTTTATCCGCGATGAATTTCTGGTAACAAAAAAAAACATTAATTAAATAAATTAATTTTTTATATGGGAAATTCGTTTATATTTAGCGAGTCAGCACGGCTACCGGTGAAAATCGTCATTATTGTTATCCGCATTTTACATGTGCGGTTGATACAGAAAATATTCGTCGAGTATTCAATGATTGTCGCGACATCATTCAACGTATGCACTTGAGACAGTACGAATTACTGTGATTCCCTGTCTCTCGCTTTTTTCTCTTTTTTTTTCTTTTTTGCTCTCGTTTAATTCTCATCTCGTAAATCTGTGTGTGTGTGTGTGTGTGCTTGTATTTTGAAATGTATCTCTCGTTTTTATCTTCTTTTTTTTTTTGCGAATTTCGCAAGAATTTTCTTGTCTTCATATATATTTATTTTATTAGCAAAATAAGCTTGGTGTTTCTTTTCTTTTCTCTTTTTTTTTTGTGTTTCGTTTTCCCAAACGCGCGCGCCGCTCAATTTTTAATATCCTAATTCATTGTCCTCATCCTCTTTTTTTTTTTTTTTTTGAAGAACGAACAAACAAAACACCTAAGACGCGCACGTCGAAATTGTTTGGTGCTGTCTATGTCGTTCTGTTGTTGTTAATGTTCTTCTTCATATTTCTTGATGTTGTTGTCATCATTGTCTTGAGCTCAAAAAAAAAAATTCGTTCCTATCCTTCCTATTTCATACCTTTAAACAAACTCTATGCTCGTCGTGTACAGTCTGTCTGTAGGTTAGTCGTGCTTGTTTTTTTCTTTCGCGCGTGTATGCGTGCCAACAGTGACCGTCAACACAACAATATTCATTCTATTCTCTTTTCTTTTTCTTCTTTGTGTTCTGCTACTATCTATCCATTGTAACCCCAATGAGAAAAAAAACCATACGATTTGAATCTCGGCCTGAGTGCCTTTTTTTTTCTTTTCTCATCTTAGCGGCAATAGTCATCGGGTTGTTTTGTGATCTATCAACGACCATGATGGGACCGAAACAACCAAAATTTATATTTCTCTTTCTTTCTCTCTCTCGCTTTTGTATTCTGAAAAGAAAATAATAATAAAAAAAAAACGAAATTTGCACGTCATCAAGCACTGTCTAATTTGAATTTTTTTTCTTTTCTTTTGTTCTTCTTTTTAATACGCGTATATACACATATGTCCTCTTTTTTTCGCTTTCTTTTTGCTCGCTCGCGCGTTCTCGTTTTTTTTTCTTTTTCTCTCGTTCTTCTTTTCGCAAAAACAAATGTGTTTGTATCTTCTTCTTTTTTTTTTCTTTCTCTGTGTCTGTGTGTGCGTGTCTCATCTAACTCTTTGAATGAAGTTTTCTTACACACACAAATAAACAAATACATAAGACGAGCAAGAATCAAGTTTTATCTATATATATAACATAGAATCAAATCTTCGAATTTGATTGATTCTCAATAAATTTTTCAAGTATTCAACTTGACTATTGTTTTTTTCAAGTAGAAAAATAAATAATAAAACTAATTAAAATTGAAATTATGCATTCAAATATACAAAATTAAAAATCCATAATTAAATTTTTGATTTATTTGAGGTAGAAGACAAAGAAAAAAATAATTTAGCATACTATTGCGAATCAAAAATTTCAAAATGAAATGATTGAGTCACACAATATTATTGATAATCATGAGAATAGAAGATTCAAGAAGTTTTGTTTTTTAAAATTAAATTTTAAAATAAAAATCGAGCATCATGAATAGATATTTCGAATGCTGTGCGATTCACACAGTGGTGGACTTATATTTCGCCAACACTTTTCTAAAAGTTTGAACTTAATTCGTTGAAGTAAAATTTGTTCTGTTGTTATTCTTAGTGGATTTTATACACATAAAACTTGAGACTTTCAATACCTATAGTAGCTGAGATCTGGCCTGCACAATAGATGTTCTAGAGACTTAAAAAAACAATAACACATAGTTATAACAAATGTGATTTGACGTTATATTGAAGATTTTCAGTTATTTACTGTTTCATTTAAATCATTGTGTTTTGTATATTATTGTTGATATCAATAAATTTGATGGTGACAATCTCACATATTTTATCTATGGTTTCGTTGGAGACAATCATTGAAAAAGTTCAAATTTAGATGTGGTAAAATGAAAAATTACTGAGTCTTTCTCTTGTGGTTGATTCGTTTCATAGTAGCAAGAAATAGTTAGCCATAGAAGCCAAATTTCCTTTGCAAGCAACATTACAGTATTTGCTATTGTAGACTTGATCGAACTTTATATGCAAATGCATTACAGCAGAGCTTTTAAACAACTCATTCTTTACTCTAAAAATATTTTTACTCATAATAATATTGTGTTTTTTAGTAGTATTGCTTAGTACCACGTCACGCTATAATGATGACACGGTTCGATTTTCTTTAAACGATCTGCTGCTTCATTGTGACTTCATTAAGAAAATATCCTTTGGAGGGAACATTCAGTCTTAGCGACTTGAAATATTCTACTAATCCGTGAAAAATAGAGGAACTATTTGAAATATCATATGGACAAATTGATGGCTACTTTGAGTTCTTCTAAGTGCTCTCGCGAAATAGGATTAGAAGACGGCTGCATGCCTCTCAATTGTCAAAAATTTAATTCTCTCTATAGCAAAGTTACTGATTCCACTCTTGAAGAGTATTCAGTAGCCACTTCATCAGTGAGTTGAGAGTATTAGCAAAATCATGAGATGATCCTTTTATCCTTTATAAGATTGATTTCGTGACACTTGGCTAGGTTCACAGGGTAGTATTATAATAGAAACGGAAAGTGCGAAAATGTTAAAAAATTGCAAATATTTTATTCAATAGAGGTTCTTAATAATATATATAAAATAAATCAATAGAATTATTTGTCTTGTGTATTTCTGTCAGAAAAACATAAAACAACTACTTTCGGCCTTTTAGAATTAATGAATAAAATGAATGAGACGTTTGTCTATATTCTTGTATTTTTTTTGGCAGAACATGTAGGAATCAAAAGATATGATAGGGTACCTTTGATGTTATATGTGAATAAATGAATTATTTTAATTTTGACGTTGTAGAATCATGACTAATTATATGCTGTGACCATATTTTCAAATTGTTTGTTTATTTATTCATTTCATTATTTTAATGTTTGGTATTTTTTAAGAACTTATTATTGTTATTATAAATAAATTCTCTAACTTATATTAATCTTGTTGTGAAATATTTGATGTTAAAATGTTTTCTTCGATTAGTTCATCAAATCTAATCAAAACGTTCTTAGTATAAAATAGACGTTTTTCGTGATGTTAATATTTTGTTTTCCACTTCTGTAAATATACTTCCAGTAAATCAAATTAATAAATGTTTCACTAAAGTAAGTCATTTCTATGACTTATTTATTTTCTTATCAAGACCGTTCTGTATTTCTATTCAAATATCATTTTAATATTAGCATGTGAAAATGACGATAGACAGATCAGACAGAGATGTATATCGAAACTGCGGTACTGAATTTCAGTATCTATAACTGTAACACACTGAGACTTGATGAATCTCATGAATTGATAACAACAATTCTATTGTCCATTTCAAAATAGAATGTACTCCACTGTTTTTTGAATAACTTGAGAATGCAAGCAGCTAGAGAACGGCGATTTTCACCAATAGAAAGAAGAGATCGTGGGACATCTTTTTCTCCAACAATATATAAGAGGAAATCCTTTTAAAGCTAATTATTT
>CAJNOP010000150.1:102195-124566 GCA_905250075.1 Rotaria sp. Silwood1 | reverse complement strand
GGATCTGTTTTGATCTCAATAAATATTTTTGAGTTACGTCTGCTGTTGACCAATTGATTTCAAATTAAATTCGTTTATGAACAATGAAAGATATCTGAATAATGTCGATTTTTTTATCACATATAGCACTTTCGGCTTGGTCGTCCTTGAATTTAATCAAAATTCCGTACAAAGAAAAAATAGTTTTACTCGACAGTAATCATAGTTTTCGTTTGATTTCATTCAGAAGTAGTAAACCTATTCACTGTAATGAATAATGTGTACTCTTTGACATTTTCCAACAAGCAAAATAAAATAAGAATTGTAAATATTTGCTCATATTTATTTAATATAAACGTTTCAAGACATTGTCATGTAAGTAGTGAATAACTTGATTTCACTATTTACAGTGTAGATTGTGTTACGAAATTGTTTTTAATGTATTTAAATAATCTATGTCTTGATCCTCTAACGATAAAAATATTGAGCACATTCGGTATGGATTTTTCCATTTCGTCAAGCTAAATAATTATAACAGTTATCAAAAGTCTTGCTAGTAGACAAAAAAGTGTCTAAAGCTGAATCATTTTGTCTCATATATCGTCAAGAAAAAGAACGCAGTGAATTCTCATCACAGACAGCAACCACCAAGAATTGATACATCTTCATGTTAAGAACCCAGAAGATCAATATAGTTTCTTTTTCTTTTTTTTATTCAAACAAAGATACTTCAGAAACATCAACAATCCTTATATCGTATGATCTCTCACTCGAGAGTATAAAGCTTACTCTATCATTGATAAGCATTTCTTATCAAATGATTGTAGTTAAATAAGGCCAATAACATAAAACTCAAATCAATGACAAAAAATTTTGTTATAAATGGCTTAAATTAGAAAAACAATATCAAGAACAAGATGTACACTCTTGAAAAAAAATAGATTCATGAAGAAAACAATTGAAAATCTTCGAAAGACGAATTGAATATTTAATTAATGAATATTCGAAAAACTATTGAACAAAGTGATTAAGAAAAACATGAATAGTTAGAACATAAGCAACGTCTTTAAGATGGAATCCAATGCATAAGAATTGACCTTCGTCTTGAATTTTATCACATAAACAAGATATGACACCAACACTATAGGTATTAGAAAATTAGTATGCATAATTAAAAAAATATACTGTCAAAAAGATTCAATAGAATACATCAATAGAATAACAACTATTCATAAAAACCAATTTCTTTTTAAACCGTAAACAAATGTATCATTCAAAGGAATCGATGCACAAATGGCGAGATAATTCTACGGATAGAAGTTTTCATCTTTTATAATCCAAAAATTAAAAATCTAGTAATGGCGAATTCATGTATCCAATCAATTTTACAAAGAATTTAAGACTTACCACCAAAAATCATCCTCACCGATTATACTACACACTAAGTTCCTGTAATACCATATTTGAAATATACATTGTCATAGTTGTGATTGTTTTCCAAATCAAGGAAATAGCTTTTCTTTTTTTTTTTTTGTTTCGAGTATATAATAGTCGCAAGCCATAACTTACTCAAAAACCTATTGATATATTTAGAATCGAGAGATTCTTACAAATGACATTTCAAAAGCCAAAAGAAAAAGTTTTGCTAAGAGACAACGGAAGAAAAAAATGTTAGCCATTCAATCATACTTCGTCGTTTAGAGTTGACATTTTTCTTTGGTTATAAAAAATAAAAAGCCATGAATAGTTGATATAAATTTGAGAATGCTTGAAGAATATATAAGAAAATAATTGAAAAAATATATGCACTTTTTTTTGAGCAAAGGAATAAATAAGTTGTTTTCAAGTATTGCCAAGGAATATATTTGAGAGAATGGGTTTTAATGTTTGTCGTATGCATACGAATAATGTGCACTCCTTTATTAGCGATACAAGACTCATCTTAATTGACTGAGTAGTACTGATGAGATTCAATTTTCAGTTCAATAAACAGATTCAAAGGTCACTCAGTACATGCCGTGGCACATTTTGTGATATTCTATCTTTACACAATCATCTCTAACAAAAACAGAATATATATAACAGTTTACTTGAATTATAACAACAAAGAAATATTTTAATTTTCCTGAACTTTTTCTCTTTGATAATGAGTCGACATCCACATTAGTCATAGTCACTTGGATAAAACGCATCAAACAATTACTAAAACGATACAGATCACTTTTGTTTAGTTCATTTTAATGTTCGCGATTCCTGTCTTATGTTGATAATAAACGATTTGTTAGTGTTGATGGTAAATATACGACGCCCATCTTTATTACTAATGCACACTTGTTTCTACTGAGACAAATAAAATCAGGATAAAGGAGGAAAACGATAGAATTGTTTGAGAAAAAGTAAAATCAAATATAGTGATATTACATAGGAATAGTGCATCCAGCTATTTGCACAATCAAGCAGCACATATTTGATTTTTAGTACATTTATTGCTCTATTAAAACATTGTCATTGCTTCAGTACTGCTTGGAATTCATTACTTTTCTCACTTAACGATGATGTCCTCTCCAACTCTTGTCTTTCTGTCAATTCGAACCTCAAACTCTATTGCTTTTTATCTATCGCTATCAGATTGACTCAGCTTGATATTATACCTATGTATCGAAAAATGCTTTCATCATTTCAAGAGTATTTATTTATCATTCTAGACAAGTTTCATATTTAATGCATCATGATTCTTTATCTTGAAATAACAGAAGGATAAGCACGAAGAAATGATTAGTAAGAGGAATCAAATATACACCAAGTAGTATGTGATGTTCCCATAAAATGAATGTCTTAAAATAGGCATTATGCACTGGAAACCAGCCAACACTAAGAAATGTGTGCGATTCTCAGTAATGCTACATTTCACAGCATATGTTTTGGCTCGCTCCAATTGAAGTCTATAACTACTGATTACCATTTCCGTTAAATCTTCACCACATCTAGTTTTTACTCGCTAAACTCATTATATTATATCTAATTGAATTGATTTTCTACTGACTTGCAATATTGCACAGCAACATCGATCATACTGCTTACATAATAAATCCACTAAATTCAATCGCAACTTTTTTTTTTGAATCATCGTGCAACTAAATTAAACTTCTTTTGCATATAATTGATTTCAATCACAATTTCCTAATGGACTACACAGTTGATGTGGTCCTTAACTTACAAAACTCATCAGCTTAAAAATGGCTGTTTTCACCTCTACCATAGTGACTTTCTTGAGGAATTGTACATCTCCAGCCATAGTGCTATTGATCACTGCAACTCTCTGTATAACATTCCAGAAGCCTGCATGCATATGAATGACAACTAGCAGTTATTAATAAACTGATTCAGAAAAAATATTCAATACACAAGTAAATGTATGAGTTGAACATGACGACTTTGATAATCTCTATACGCTAGATTTATGATGTCGCAGATGACTACCGCAGATCACAACATTTGTTCATATGAGAAAGCATATGTCGAGAGAGAAATGTTTCCTCCTTTATTTCGCGCCATCATAGGGAGAAAACTACTATTCCATCAACACAATTATTCCATCGAAAAAGTCAATTTTATTACGGTCTATTTGTAAAACAATGAGAACAAACTTTCTCTAGAGAAACCTAGTAACTGTAATACTCCATTATATCCTCTCTGTCTCCGGCAGCTACCGTCCTTCTGCAACGCCAATGTTATTTCCGTAGAAATGCAGCGTAACCAATGCCTATGTGAAGTATTGCCCAAGATAAATAGAAAAGATTTCAATAAC
Source organism: Rotaria sp. Silwood1 (assembly GCA_905250075.1). NCBI lineage: Eukaryota > Metazoa > Rotifera > Eurotatoria > Philodinida > Philodinidae > Rotaria > Rotaria sp. Silwood1. Next base: position 120,779 of record CAJNOP010000150.1, on the reverse strand, counting down.
GTTGATAAACATCTTATCTTGTTATTTCCTAGTGCTTTTGCTAGATATTGTACTCCTGCATCACCGATGTTATTCATCGAGAGATTCAGTGTTGCCAATACCCATGTGGATTGGTACCGACAATAGGTAAGAAGAATTTGAACGATGTTGCAAAGAATGTTACCGGATTGTTTCATAATACTTCCGCGAGAGACTGTGCTTCTATAGGACCAATGTTGTCGTGGGATAGATGCAGTACTGCTAAAGTTTGTGCGAATGGATGATTGGATTCTAGTTGAAAAGGTCAGTAAACAAGACAATATTTCTACTTTATTAGTTTGTTGTGTCTCAGTAAACACTTGTGCGTGACTTGAGTAGATAATTTCCAAGAAAGATTTCAGTTTGATGTGTGCCTAGAAACTGTTAATAAGTTTTACTCTAAGCTGGTTTAGTGTTTGTTACTTCAGTTGTGCGTATCGCTTCTACGATACATTGAGTTCCACTGTGTCAAATGTCATTATTGGAAAGTTGCAAGTTATTGAGTGTCTTTTAAGAGATAGAATACAAAGTTTCGAAAACCTCTCAGGAAACTAAGCAATATGTTACTTGATTTTTCCGTAGGGCTTTCACCAGGTGTCAAGCTCCTTTTTCTCCGACACGATTCGTTGTAATATTTAATGTTATTAGCGTCTGTGAAAATATACTGTTTAGATTAAATTCTGTCGAAATGGTGACGATAGAGATAAATTACCTTGTTATTTTGGAGAAAATTTGCTACATGTTATGCTTCTTCGTCTTCGAATTGTTGTACAATGAGATAGAATGTTGTAAGAGTCTGTGTGAACAAGAATTATAATTTGAGTTACGAGTGGGCATCAATAGTAAAAAAGGAACCATTGTTATTTAGAAGTATGAGCAATAATATGCCTTATTTTAGGTGATAATATATTGACTGAGAGCTTATACAATTGCACTGTATATCTCAGTGGCAAAGATCAGAGGCTTTTTTTCATCAACTCCTCCGTCAAAGATTGTTATCAAGAAAGCTTTGATATTTATTTAACTTCACTAAGCAACATTCTTCACATACAATTGTTCTAATCACATGAGATGAGAGAAATAAAGGACGTCAAGATTTTTGAGTAATCGAACGATTTATTTGTAGTAGTGAGGTTGAGATTGTTTGCAGTTTAAGTCATCCTCATTTTTATATACTTGTTGAAAGTGACACAAGGATTCTTGTTTGAATACTTCGAATATATTTGAAACAAAAAATACCGAAATTTATAGAATAGTATTCGTAATGTTGCGAATCTATTGAAAATTTCGTGACGATGGTCAATTGAGAAACACATTAAACATAAACTGTTGAACTGAACTCATACTATGCAATTTTACGTATTCAGTATGAAATGTAAGGAGAAAACATAGATTTTTGTACGTATAATGTGATCTCATGTTTGTTTTCTTTACTCAGTTGATTCGGGGACGAAAATTACATAGACTAGTCCTAACATTGTTGGGGTAGAGGTCTAAAATTTCATCGTCATTGGTTTTCATCCGGGCTGTTGGTTTCTTCTATTAGAGACATATATTATGCACTCAACTAACAATACAAAGTTTGACAAATATCTACATACTTTAGTAAATTCTGAATGAATTGTTTCAACACCTTTTTTTTTTAGATAGCAAAAGTTCATAAGCTCATAGATGAAAATTAGATTTATCAACGAAAAAATCAAGCAGCATAAAGAATGGGTAACAAAAGAAGAAAATCTTCCAATAGTAGTGAGAAGACAAGTACACAAAGAAAAGACGATGCTTGTAATGCTTTTTTATGACAAAGGGACTATTACGTTTTTAAAAGTTACTTTCTGGAACATCAACCATTGCCATATACTACCATTATGAATATGTGAAATGACAACTGAAAAACTTGCACAAGAAAGTATTATCATCACCAACAAAACGGATTAAGTTGTATTATGATGATGCACGATTACATATGCATGATATTGTTTTTAATTATCTCGAAGAATAAAAAATCACAGCTACGGTTCGCCCATCCTATTCTCCTGACTTTAATTAGTTTTATACGACGCTTATTGAAATTTTAACTAATATAATTTCATATGTAACAGTTCTTCAAAGGAATTATTTTTCATTGAAATATCTCAATCAATTTTTTTCTAAATTATTCTTAAATAATTATTTAATTGACATTGTTTTTAATGTTTGATCTATTTGATATTTGATTAAAATGGAAGTATCTTCTTTTGAAGAAACACAGTGCTTTTTGTTTTTTTCTGTTTGACAATACTTGTAAGCCAAGTTGATATAGTACATTGAGCATTTTGATCGAATCATGGAGATTAATATATTATTATAGCCTTTTGTTTGCAATAAGAAACAAGCTAGTTTAATGGACTGAACACATCAATGAAGTACATGCTTATAAATATCATGAACTTCACTGGTCGTTGCTTCAGCAATTATGTTAAAATTTTCAGCTACTATTACACTTGACATCTAGTATAGAACTTGCTTTTTGTCATCACTAAAACTGTTCTTGATCATGATATTGATAGGCACTGACATTTTATTGACAATCTCTTGAATAAATATTAACAGAGCGGATTATGAAACTATTGAAATAAACATATAAATCATTTGAATTCATGAAGAGTTGTTCATGTTTACTTTTGATTCGGACTTTAGAAACACTTTGTATTAAAGTCTTTTGATGTTCTTTCTTTTGTTCGATAGATTCAGCTCTATAGTTTCAATTCTTTCATTTGATAAAGAATTAATCACGATTCCAAAAGTAGTAGAAGATCTTTTGTTACTAAATCTTTCATTTTATTATGATTTGTTTGAATTTATTTGTGTCCAATGAATGGTATTACTTATCTCTAATTGGGTGTAGGACTTCTCATCATTTAAACCTAAAATCATTCCTTGAATATTTGAGAAGCTAATCATGTTTTTATTTTCATTTAGACTTTTGAAACATCCTGTATTTGTTTCTATTGATTAAAACTTTCTTTGCGAATATACTAACATGAGAAGTTGTGATGAAGAAAAAAAACGTGTTCCTATTGGATAATGAGAGTACTAAAAATTCCAGCTGAGAATATATTTTTCTGATGAAAACTGATAAATGAATGATTTCTCTGTAATTATGAGAGACTTCCTCCCTTCTAAGTAGTACCAAATGAAAACTCTGACGGTGGCATTGATTCCTTTTGTATTTTCGAAAACTTTGTAGCCGAATATTTTAATTAAATCACGAGGAGTACCAAAAAAAAGACTTCTTTTTCCACATTTAATTTTTGACGTTTTGAATAGTATTTTAATTATTTCATGATCATAGAGAATGCTAGAACATCCAAGAATATGTTTGCAAATGTTTCAAATAGAGTAGTATTTGAATTTTTCACAGATAAAAACTTACATTGAACATGTTAAGGATGGTGAGTAGAATTCGTTGGGTTAGTTCCGCATTCAGATTCAAAAATCAAATATATTCTAATAGAGATTGTTCGCTGTATGTATTTTATATTAGTATAATGAGGCTAAAGAGTACAGATAAGTTTCACATATCAGTCTTAATAAGGTTGCATTAACAAGGTATTCTTAGAGCATTTCTATCAGTACGAAATGATATTCTCTTTATTCTATTTTCCATTAGTAGTTTAACAAGAAGTGAAGATTATTATCGATTATTTTTAATTAAGAAAATTAAAAAACAAACAAGTACGTATAAGAAATGTCGTGATGATATATGTACAAGCGACCAATCATGTAATCGATTAATAAATTAATTAGTTTTCCCAGCTAGCAAGTTATTTATTCGACGGAAAGCGACATAAAATATATATTTTATATGTTGTTCAAACGAAAAAAAAACACAATAATTCTTTCATCAGAAAATAATATGTAAATACATTCTCTTATTATATTAAAACGAATATAAAACAAAGTATACACATGAAAAGAAAAAGTACATATATAGGTAGCAGTATATTACATGATTAAATTTCACAGCAATTGATTAGTTCTTTCGTTTGACCTATAGAATCATTCCAAGCTTTATGTCTGCATTTTCTTGTTCTTTTTATTATCGTTCATTTAGAAAAAAAAAACAATAGGTGTAGGTTTTTTTTTCTTTGTAGATGGCTGCTCAAGTAGCAACAAATCAGTCCACTATCAATGATGATTCTGGACCAATAACAACTGATTCAGAACTTCAAACAAATATTCATTCAAAGAAACGTTCATCAAGTTCATCAAATATGTTAGCAACATCATCATTACTTTCACCAACTGGTCTAACATCATTGATCAGTTTTATTGTTTTAACATGTGCTTATATATCAGGTTTTATGTCTCGATTATTTTCTGTTATACGTTTTGAATCAATCATTCATGAATTTGATCCATGGTTTAATTATCGTTCGACAGCTTATATGACAGAAAATGGATTTTATAATTTTCTTAATTGGTTTGATGAACTTGCTTGGTATCCACTTGGACGTATTGTTGGTGGAACTATTTATCCAGGTAAAAAGAATATATATACCTTTTTTGTTTTCAAATAATATAAAATCTTGTTTTTTTTTTTATTTTTATGTCTTAGGTTTAATGGTTACAAGTGGTGTTATTCATTGGTTTTTACATATGATTAATATTCCAATACATATTCGTGAAATTTGCGTTTTTCTTGCACCATTTTTTAGTGGTTTAACAGCTATAGCTACTTATTTATTTACAAAAGAACTTTGGTCAAGACGTGCTGGACTTTTTGCAGCAGCATTTATTGCTATTGCACCAGGTTATTCATCACGTAGTGTAGCTGGATCATATGATAATGAAGGTATTAAGATATAAATTTTGTTTTTTTTCTATGTTTAAAAATAAATAAACAAATCTATTCAAGGTATTGCAATATTTGCTCTTATGTTTACCTACTTTCTTTGGATTCGTTCGGTTAAAACTGGTAGTGTTTTTTGGTCATGTTGCACAGCATTGTCTTATTTTTACATGGTATGTTTTGTTTACACTTTTTTAGTTTCTTACCTTATTCAAATTGATATTTATTGTTTTTTGTCACTATTAAGCGAATGAAAAATTGTTATGATGAGTGTCTCAAAAATAATTTCGAAATATGCTTTATAAAACTTGATGTTTTTTTTTTTATTTATATCCGCAATATCCATCGTTCTCTAGGACACGCTGTAAAATGAGCAATCGAAGATATTTTACAGTAAACAACTAGCTAGGTCATGACATTGTGAAGAAAATGATGATGATCCTTCTCACTTTTACTTCAGCATAACTAAAGACCCAAATACGTTCGTTTTGGGAATTATATATACTGTTGATATAGAACGTTTTTGTATCTGAAAACAAAAAAGTCTTGGCTTGATTTTACTAGTCTGAAAAGGCGTGGTCTACTCGATGGTGTTAACAGCTGGATAAAACCGGTTTCACGCATTATCTTACACCATCTTTTGATGGTATTGAGTCTTAGAAAGTCGCTTAAGATCTTGTTGGAGTTGTCAACTCACAAAAAAAAAATTACTTTTCGGAGATGTTTACTTTTTATTTTATAATAAAGACGCAATGGGATTGAATAAAATACAATATATATATAGTTTCTTGTAGAAGTTGTTATTACGACGAATATTTTTGAAAAATAATTTAGTTTGAACAAATCAGAATCAATTGAGATGTCAGTAAAATTCTGAGACGCTTATTAATTCTAGAACGTCCGTCGTATTTATTAGATACGATAATCAATGAAAGCATTTATTCTCATTGAATATTTTTAATGTGTTTTCGTAAGTTTTTTCTCAACAATAGGAAGTACATTGAAATTTATGCTTGATTTATTTCTTTTGAAATTAGTGACATATGAATGGATTCTTCGGTAAGAGATGCATATTACTTATAAGCGCTTTGATTTAACATTACATAATGTTAATCTTTATATCCAAATATATCGTAGACTTTACATTTTTTCTACTTCTAATAAATATCCTAATATTTAATTCAAGCAAAGTTCGAGTAGAAAAAAGCGGTGGTCTGCACGAATGCGAAAATTGTTAGAAAGCAATCCTATACGATATCTGGTATTGTTAAATTTTAGACTTCAATAGAGAAAATCATTATGAATTTCAGTCACTTTAAGCTGACAAGTTTAGAGATAAGTAAATCTGTCATCTTCCAAAATGATTCATTTTTTTTTTCAAAAATTTAATCAATGTTAAACAAATTTCTAGCTTTACATAGACAAAATAACTATGAAAAAAAAAAATTCAAAATTTATAATAAATTCAATTTTCATACTATTCATGATGAATGAATAAATAAAATACATGTTGTTTGTTCTTTATCAAGGTTTCAGCATGGGGTGGTTATGTATTTATTATCAATTTAATTCCTGTTCATGTGTTTATTTTACTTGTTCTTCGTCGATATTCTCTACGATTATATGTATCATATTCAACATTTTATATTCTTGGTTTAATTCTTTCAATGCAAATTCCATTTGTTGGTTTTCAACCTGTTCGTACAAGTGAACATATGTTAGCAGCTGGTGTTTTTGCTCTTTTACAAGCATATGCTTTTATCGATTATCTCTACACTAAATTACCACGTGCTGATGATTTAAAACAATTATTTTTTGGTTTAATGATCATTATTGGTTTAGTTGTATTTGCTGTTGTTGTTGTATTAACATATGCTGGTTATATTGCACCATGGTCAGGAAGATTTTATTCATTATGGGATACAAATTATGCGAAAATACATATACCAATTATTGCTAGTGTTAGTGAACATCAACCAACAACATGGACATCATTCTTTTTTGGTAAAACTTAATAAAAAGAATTTATTTATGGTTTATTGTTTTTTTTTTTTCTTTTAGATCTTCATCTTTTAATTTGTTTATTTCCAGTTGGTGCATGGTTCTGTATTAAAGAATTAAATGATGAACGTGTTTTTATTGTTCTTTATGCTGTATTTGCATCTTATTTTGCTGGTGTTATGATTCGTTTAATGTTAACATTAACACCATGTGTTTGTGTACTTGGTAAAAACAAAATCAAAGGATTTTGCTGGATTTAGTCACCTATCTTGACTGTGGGTTTTCTTTTCTATAATCAATAGTTTTCATTGGTGCTTTCTCAAAATCCGAAAATAGTTCTTTTTCTTAAGTGTAACTTATTTCTTATCTCCTTGATATTCTAGTGTATTGAACCTTATGTCACAGAATTGAACACAAGAGAATATCAAGTAAACAAGAAATAACCTTGACTGAAGAAAAGGAACCATTTTGAATTATGAAAAAAGCAATAATGAAAACTATTGATTATAGAAAATGAACAACATCTTTAAGTGTATCGAAATGATTTTAAAAGCAAATTTTGCAAATATCCTATGGATTAAAATCTCTATGAGTACTCTACAATCAGCCTATCGCTTCTTATTAGGTCATCAAACCCAGCAAGATGTTTTTTTTCTATTTTTTTTTAAATTTAATTTTTCACTTAGCTGCTATTGCCTTATCAAAAACTCTTGATTATTATGCGGATACAGAAACATCCGATATGAGTACAAGTCCAGTTGTACCATCAACCGATAATGATGAAAATGAAAATGAAAATGATAAAAATAATCGAAATTTATATGATAAAGCTGGTAAACCAAAACCAACAACAGGACGACGTGGTCCTTCAACTAATAATCAAGAGACAGATGAGGATACAAGTATTGTTTCATCAAATATAAAAACCGTTGTTGTTATTTGTAGTAAGTAAATTTATTATTTTTTTTTCAATCTATAAATTGATTTAAAATGTAATTTTAAGTTGCCATGATGTTAATGCTTCTTGCTGTTCATTGTACATGGGTTACTTCCAATGCTTATTCATCACCATCTATTGTTCTTGCATCATATAATAATGATGGTTCAAGATATATAATCGATGATTTTCGTGAAGCTTATTATTGGTTAAGAAAAAATACACCTGAAAGAGCTCGTGTTATGTCATGGTGGGATTATGGTTACCAAATAGCTGGTATGGGCAATCGTACAGTTTTAGTTGACAATAATACATGGAATAATAGTCATATTGCATTGGTTGGAAAAGCAATGTCAAGCAATGAAACAGAAGCATATAAAATAATGACTATGCTTGATGTTGATTATGTTTTAGTTATTTTTGGTGGTATGATTGGATATTCAGGAGATGATATTAATAAATTTTTATGGATGGTTAGAATTGCTGAAGGTAAACAAAGTTTGAAATGATATACTATAATCATCAAAATGATCCAATTGATTGTAAATTCTTTCATTTCTCTTGTAGTAAGGGCAGAATATGCACGGAAAAAATGAGATGTCCCCGAGGTCTTCATGAAATTATACGTTGAATTACATCAAATTTACGAAAGATCCAGAAAAAAACGTTTTCTCACCCTACTGTAAATGATGTGTAGCTCTACCAAAAGATGTAGTGAAAAGCTTGAGAATGCATAATTTTTCCGAGAATGTTCTACTCTATCATCATAACAAGCTTTTATTAGTAGGCACATCTACTGCAAGAAAGAAAAATTGACTATAGATCTAATTAGATAGTTTTAACAGCTACTCTAGACATACAATATAATTTTTATTTTATATTTATAGGTGAGCATCCAAAAGATATTCGTGAACAAGATTATTTTACTGAAAATGGTGAATTTCGTGTTGATCGCTCTGGCTCACCAATATTACTTAATTGTTTAATGTATAAATTATGTTATTATCGTTTTGGTGAATTACAAACTGATTTTCGATCACCACCTGGGTAAAAAAAAACTATTTGTTTTAATTTTATTTTTTTCAAAATAAAAACTTTTATTTCTTTTTGTATTTAGTTTTGATCGTACTCGTCATGTTGAAATTGGAAATAAAAATTTTGATTTACAACATGTTGAAGAAGCTTATACAACAGAACATTGGATCGTACGTATCTATAAAGTTAAAAAACTTTCTAATCGTTTACAAGCTAAAAATGCTCTTCGACAAGTACAACGACGTAAATCAATTTATTCAACATCGAAAAAAACATCAGGACAAGTACGAAAACAAGGTGTCATTTTAAATAAACCACAAGTTAAAAAAGGTACAAAAGTTTCAACACGTAAAATATAAACAAAACAAAAATAAATCAAAATAAAAGACGATAAATTATCATAGTTATTATTACGTTCATTCTGTTTCTTTTTTTCTCTCTCTTTGTTGTCTTGTATTAACGATAAGTCGGTGGAATTTTGTCATTCCATGTATCCTGGTTTACTCATAGGATTATTCATTCTTTTCATTTTTGGTATATCTGCATTAGTTATTCATTTTGATTTTTTCTTTTTTTGTTTTCTTTTTCATTTTATATTCATGAAAAGATTGTCAAAATCAGACAACTCAGTTGTATCGTTACTTTCTTCATGCTTTTCGTTTTTGATTTTCTTTATAACTAATACAAGCAAAAATAAAAATACATGTTCGTCTGTTCTTTTTTTAACCCTAAAAAATACTTGTAATAACAATCTACGATCAAATTTTTAAGACTGAAAAGTCATTGACCAAAAAGAAATTCCAATGTCATAAGTTTACTAGAGCACCGCGACAGTACTCATATGAACCAGTGGTAACGTTTACAAATTTTAAATACAGCTATAGACGATTACAGAGAATGTTTTGTACTCAAATTCGAATTTATGTCATAACTCGAACCTATTATTTTTAACAGACTACAAAAGTATTCATCCGTATCAATACAAAACACTCTGATGTAACAGTTGAAAAAAACTACAAGTAGTTTCTGCGTAGTTATTTTATGGGTTGAATTCTCTTGGAGAACTTGATTTTTCTACTAATGGTAGATGATACTTCAAAGTTTTTATTGACGAATATGAAATTCTCAAATACTCTTACAACAGTACCATCTTTAGGTTGAATACACAATAAAGCCTTTTTTTGAATTATCAAAAAACTATATGTAGAATTTTTTTTTCATTACTAGGCCTACTTCTCTTACTATCCGGAAAATCCAGAGTGGTTTGTTGTCTTATGAAAAACAACGATAAAAGGCAAACTGAGTAAACCGATGTTGTTTTAGGGTTTTTGACGGATATTAGACTTGAGATCAATATGTTTCGTTTTTTAAAAAGGGTCCAACAAATGTTTATGAAGCAAAAGAAATACGCCTCTACAACTGAAAGCTTCCAATAATGAAACTAAATTGAGAACTTCTACATATTGTTTATAGCTAGTCGAAAAACAATTGTATTTTGTATTGATCCTAAATGTCTCACTTTTAAAAAGTACTTGAGAACTTCATATTAATAAATAAAAAACCTTGGAAGTATCTTCTACTATCAGTACAAAAACTAGGACTATAATAGACATATACAATTTTCTTTTTGGTCAATGACAAGAGTTGTCAGATATATTCTCATCACGTGAACATGGTTTATTAAATTTGATTACTACTAAACCAAAATTGAATTTTATACATGTGGGTATAAGTAAAGAGAAGACTAGAACTTACATATAAACATCACTTTTATGAAAGCTGATAACTTACTCAAGATCATATCCAACAAGGTAAGATATTCAAATCTGAATTTTCTTAATCATCTTCATCTCTATAAAGTTAGATTATATTTATCAAGAAGATTAATATTAACAGAAGACGATTTTCATCAGGGATTTTTCTTTCTTTATAAACACTTTATTATATTTCTTTTTTTTATATCATATACGATCTTCTGGTTGTAAACCAGTTTTCACAATCATATATTCATTAAGTTCATTAGCTAATGTATTTGCAAGTTCAGCTGCTACTTGTAATGATGTATCATATTCTTCAGGATCATGTTGTGTACGTTCAGCTCGTTCAACTAAATGTGCAATAGCTGCCTGACATATATATGTTGATAACCATTGAACATGAAAGATTTTTACAAACATTGGATAATTATATGTTCTTTTCATTGCTATAACACTTCCTTCATCAATACAATAAATATAAAATATTGTATTTTTAAATAAAGTAACTCGTGCATTAATTAAAGTATTTTCAGCATTTGGTATAAAGAAATGAAGTAAACCAACATGTGCAAGACGAGATAATACATGTAATACACAACGATTTTTATCAGTAAATCGAGAAAATAATTGTGCATCATAATTACCATCGAATTGTTGATGGTGATCGTTAGGATCAAGAAGAACAAGAACAGAAGTATTTGTGGCAGTCATAGATCTGAAAATAAATAAAAAAACTTTATTTCTTAATTTCTTAGATACATCTATTGTCATTAAGATATGTAAATAAGTGTTTTACAACGTGATACCTTTAATAAAATATGTTTGTATTTTATTTCTTTTCTAAGTATATATACAGTATGTGACAAAATTATTCAACAAGATTTTGTTTCAACTTTTTTCCACTGTTTTAAGCTTCAAAAATGAATTCAAATAGTGGCTTCACTAAAGAAAATTATTTCTAACAATATAATAAGAAAATAATAATTATTATTAGATTCTCAAAGATACGATCTTCAAAAAATCTAGTTTGTAAACACTTACAACAATGGAATTTTATTCTTTTTGTAAACTACATTGAATGATAGAGTAAATGATTGTCCACAAAATGCGATGCCTTCAAGTTTTCTACAAATACTTTTGTCTGAGATAAAGTAATTAGATTGAAGTCAAAAAATACTTTTTCTATAGGTATTAATAAAAAAACCGCCTTAAGGAGATTCCGTAATATTGCTGTATCTCAGCCAAAAACTATCATAGAGAATTGAGAGTTGTCTCATTTTCTAGCAAATTATTTTCTCTATGATCCTATGCAGCCCAAACAAAATTATATTTATGTATACTCGATGTTGAAAAACTAGGGTTTTGATTTTCGAAATGCCTTATCTTTCAAAATTTAATAATAATTTTTATTTTCATAAATTCTTGTTCGAAATAAAACACTCCACTCGGATCACTATTTAGACTAGCTCTAAACCTACAGGTAGCGAAGAAAAACTCAAAATAAATCATGTTGAATAATTTTGGTATTCATTGTAGATGGAAACACTTTTAAGATAATCAAAAATAAACAAATATTTTGTCTCAAAATTTTCGCTTCATCTGTTAGATAGTTTCTCGAAATAAATTAACCAATTATTGATCTTATTGAATAAATATTAATGATCATTATTCAGTTTAATAAGAATTTTGGATAAGTAATGAAGAATAAAATTATTATTTTTAGTTAAATTAAGAAAAAATTTGTGATTCAATTTCTGTTTAAACATATTCTAAAATTAAAAAAAAAAATCTTTTCGTATTAATATGATCAAAAGATACATATTTCTTATGATAAATATTATGAAAATAAAATTGTATTTCGATTGTGTAGTAAAAGAAAATAAATGAGATTAGTAAATCATTATCGAGTACAACATCGATATGTAGCACCATTGCCAAGTCTTGCGGTACATTTATCAATTGTATATTTCTATTGTAAAAGTAAAATTTTTTTCATCAAACAATTGTCGATATCCTTCTTGAATTTTTTTAACTTACTTATTAAATTCTAGCAATGAATGTCATTCTTCTAAATGTGAACTTATGAGAATAAAATTTTGTACTTGCACGTTTTAAATACCTTGTAGACAATTAGGTTGTTGTTAGATGTTATCGAATGGCGCAGATATTTTGTTTCGGGGAAACATTAAAGATGACGTAGAAAGTAGTTATTAGCAACCAAGGCAAAAAAAAGTCCTCTATTGTATGTTGAATTTCAAGTCCAAACATCTGCAGAGAAAACAAACCATATAAACTTTGTACTTTTTTATTACACATATAGGCAATGTGTGCTTTTGCTGTTCTTTATTTACGTCTACGTTGTCGTCTCCTTTAGCATTGAAAGCTATACAGAAGTTTTCAAATATTTATATTATAGACGACACAAGATGAAAGTAAAAAGAAAAACAAAAAAAAAAAATCACAATAAAAACACGATAAAAATCTGAGAATAGTAATTAATATTTCAGAATCATTCGTAATTCTAAAATGATTAATTCGAGAAAATTGATAGAATGCAATTCTAAGAATTTTTTGAAAATTATATAATGTCATCAATCAAAATTGATCTAATACATAAATCAGAATAGGTTAAGTTAATTATTGGTAGTCGATATTTTTATTGATACTTGAGGTCAACATTTTTATTTATAGCATAAAAAAATCCTTATGTACATATATTCCTATACACCACTATGAATTTATGTGATTATTTTAAAATAGAAATAGTTACAAAGAGTTCACGAATACAATCATCTTGCAGTTGAGATGACGAAGAAAGCAAAATACATATTCAATAAGTATAGATAATAAAAAGCAACGAGTCCATGAGAAATCTCTAGGTTTTTAAGTCCCTTTAGTTCATTTGGGCGTCGGTTGGATATGCATGTGAGTAATATTTACGATTATATTTATTAGCAACATAATGATTTTGTCAATATACTTCAACAGTATTTAATAATCGTCTTTATTTCTCTAAACGATTAATATCATGCTATGTCTAATATAATTCCTAGGATAGATCATATTTTTGTGAAACATTTTCTAAAAAGAGCAAGATTTTTTTATTTCAGTCTCACTCTCGTAAAGTTCGACAATTTCAATTCGGTTTCCAAAATAACACGTGAAACTGAAACCGTTAAATCATCAGATAGATATGGCAATTCTAAATCAATTGTGAAAAATTTTATTATTGAATTGTTGAGATTAAAGACGTTTTATATATTACACATATATACTAAGATCTTTAGTCTCAAGAATGACAAAATAAAGATTTCTCGACATACGTTTAATTACTATAAGAAGAAATATAAATTTTTGAAACGAGAAGACAATGTACATATATATATAGGAATGATGAAGCAGAATCGAGTATGCAGTACAAAGAAGAACTGACATAAAGATAATAAAGATATGGTACGAGAAATTGATAGTAGATGTCAACATTCATCGAAGATTCAAAAAAACAGTAGAGAAATGAATGAGTCTAGCTACAAGAAGAAAGAAAATAATGAATGATAATTTAATGATATATTTGCTATAGTAGAGAAATCAATGTTCAGAATAAGCAATATTCCTTCCACTAAAGAACGACTTTATCTTCATAGTAGAAATTTTCCTCCACTGGCTATTCTCCTAGTGTAAGAGACATGTTCAAGCCAGTAACTATTTGAACCAAAATTGACGCACATATATGTGTTCTTCGATCTGAAGAGGTGGTTTAGTTTTCGATCCAAGTTTTTGAAACTTTCAAACGCTACGGTCCGATTTCTATCTAGAGAAAACTATTTCAAAACTCGGTTGTATCAGATGTAAAATTGTTTTAGTTGACGACTAGCACTTTTTTTGGATCATATCTCTTGAACTATTCTATGATTGATGATTTATAAGAGAATTCATTGAAAACTATAGAATCTTTAGCTCCAGTTTCGACAATTTTTTTTGTGATCGAGAGAATAAATTAATTTTTCTGTCATTAATAGCAACAGCTACAATCACTATTTATTTATATAAAAAAAGTTTAAAAAGACAAAGAACTTTTATATTCATTTACAGATATTTCTTTCTTTTTCTCTCGATCAAAAACAATAATTCGATCGATTAAATCTTCTTCATTTTCATGAATATTTATTTCCTTAGACAATAAATTTGTTTGTTCAAAAGTTAATAATGTTTTTTCACCTTGTATTGGTTTACCAGTTAAACTATGATAGAAATCTTGTACATCATTTGTAATTGAATGTTGTTGTGATTCATAAATAGGAATGATTGGTGCATGATATTTTTCAAATAATTGATTTAATTGTTGTGTATGAATTAAAAAATGATGATCAAGTGCTGTTAAATATTGAGTTTTCATTGATAAGTATTGTTCTTTTAATGGATTTTCAATTGTATTCGATGGATAAATTAAATTAATACATCGTTGACAACAAATATATTTAATAAAAATTTCTAAATGATGATCCCAATAAGAAAATGAACGAAATGAACGTGGTAGAAAAGACCATGACTGTAATATAATTGGTAATTTATTTGGATTTGTTTTTTGAAAATATTTAATAATCAAAATAAAAATAGTAAGAAGAAAAATACATAGAAGAAATATACTTGCAACAATCCAATGTATTAAAGCAAGAATTAAAAGAATTAATGGAAAAAGAAAAAATATTAATGTTATATAAATTAAAGCAAACCAACGATATTCAGATACAATTTCACCAATTTGACGACTTAAATAAATTGGAATACGACGAAAATATGGAAGAATATACCAAAGTATACAACCAGATACATTAAATAAAAAATGCGTTAATGCTATTTGAATTGATTGACGAAAAAAGAGACCAGTCTGAGTAAGAGAAGCAAGAAGTGCTGTTATGGTTGTACCAATATTAGCACCAATTGTTAATTCATAATTACGTTCAAGTGAAAGTACTTCAAGACCAACTAATGGTGTTAAAATTGAACAAAAAATACCTGAAAAAAAAATTTTCTTTATCAATTTTATGATAATGACTTCAGCCGGTCAAACTAGAGTGGTTTTGCTTGATAAATTTTTATTATTTGTAAAAGATTTTATTCTTATTACTGAAATAAAAAACTAAGAGTTTTATTTCCATTAAGTATTTTTTTTCGTCACGAATTTGAGAATTTTTTGAAAAAGTTTTTTTTAAAAACAAACGATGGGGAATTCAAAAACTGGACTATTACGACCTAGCTCTAGATAAACTCTACAATTTAAAAATTGCCCAAACATGCTAGCTCGTATCCTCTATCCATAAAGGAGTCTCTTAAATTGATTTTGATTAGCATTTTCAAAGAAGCACTTCGTTTGAATTCCATGCCGAATATTAACGATATATCAATCGCTCATTGCTGTAGCAACTGTAGTTCTACAAATGCTAGTCTCTAAGTCATGAGTTAATGATTCATATTTCCATCAAACGAATGTTTCTTTACCTATTTGTTTCTATTGATATACAGTAGTGACATAGTCGGGATTTTGACAGTGAAAAGAATCAGATGATTGAACTCTCTTTATGGATGAATTTATAGTAGGATTTAAACGAGTTATCGTAGTATTCAACCTCTAAGAACTTATTGAATTTTTGGTAACCTAAATATCGATAGACTACATTTTCAACACAATACCCGAAAAGCATAATTAATTATTCATTGTATCTTTCAACTCTACTGCAAGCTAAACATTGTGAAAACCTAATATTTTTCTATCTCTAAACTTCTCGGTTTAATTTTTAATTTCTTAAATATGAAATTTGACAAAACACTCATTGAAATACTTACTACTACTTTGAACAAGTATTGCTCCAATAATACCAATAATAACAAAAACATATCCAAGTAAATATTCTTTCCATCCATGAGATTGTATATGAAGAATTTTTTTTAATGTATCATCAATAACACCAATAATTATTGATTTTAATAATTTAACCATAAATAAAAGTATTCCAATAAGAATTAATAGAGAACATATAAATAAAATTATTCCAACAATATTATCACCAAAATTTTCAATCATTGATCGAAATAAATATTTACATTTAATTGTTTCATTATAACAATAAATTTTACCAACTGTTTGTTTTGTCGTATTACTCATTAGAATAGTTTTATCAATTTGTATTATTAATTTTGTTAAAGGTTTTGTAATTACTTTAAGTAATTGAATATTCATTCCTTGTTTTTCAGGAATCATTGCAGCAATAGCACCACTTACACGAGCTAAATAACCACCACCTATTAAAAAAATTAATTAAATTAAACAATATTTTTGTTTGTAATCAGATAAGAAAATTTACGATGAAAAATATCTGATATTGTTGTTATACGATCAATAAAAATTTCAATAGGTAGAAGAACAAGTGTTGTTAAATAATTAAATACATCCATAAGAATACCTGATGAAAAGCTACGAGAAAATTCATTACGATTTCCTATTTGACTAAATGCAACTAGAGTATTTGTTATTGATGTTCCTATATCAAAAAAAAAGAAAAAATGTTTATTAATTTATATTATTCAATGATTTCGATATGAACTAGTTTGAACTATCACGTACATTCAATTTGCCTACCTATATTTGCTCCTAAATAATAAATAAAAAGAAAATATAAGATTAGTTAAAAAAATGCATTAAAAGTAGACCTCATTAAATGTTCTTCAGATGAAAAATCTCGCAAAGATTAGATAAGATTTTTCAGACCTTGGGATGCCGCTAGACTTACATTCTATAATCTTATAGAGTCATAACTTCATGTTTGTCTTGTGCAAATAATTTTTATAATGATAAACATCTTTTGTATATTGATGTTTATCTGTTAAAAACTCGTAACAACGATTATTTTATTGATTTGACAAAATAGAAATATGATTTCTTTTTATTTGTATTATTTTATAAAAATAAATGTTATGTGAAGTGATAAAAGATAAACCTTTATTTGAAATAAATATTTATTCAGAATAAACGAAGAAGGACGGAGGGGTAGAGCTTCCATGTCGTAGAAGACCTTGAAAAATCATTCTTGAACCTTATAAAGTCTCACAACTGCAGAATATCGGCGAAATAGCAAAGACAAGAAAAGGTCAAGAACAGTATCCGACATGGGTCAATTTTCCGTGACCCGACCCGATCAGAGATTGGAGACATTTTTTGTCTAGAAAAACGAGTTTTTTTTTCACAGGTTAATAATCTTTTCAGTGTATCTATACAAACTCTCTCAATATTCGAAACAAACAAAACCATTATCTCATTTGAAATTGCCGTTTGTCTTATAAAAACTTCGAAATCAGTCAATTGTTAGTGGCCCAACCAGGCCCGAGTCGGACACTGGTCAAGAATATATTCCTTGTTTCCACCTACGATAAAGATTTGATTTTCTCAAGAAAAGGAAACAAATAGTCAAGATTAAAGGATAAAGTAACGAAAATTTGATTCATGTAGGACACAGAAACCCATACATTACATAAACTAGTTAATCGAAACGTTTCTCACTACCAAGAAATGTCGTATTTCTCAATCTTTATGAATCATCTATGTTAGTATTAATTTATATTATTCATTAATGATACTAAATAACTTTTAACCCTTTAAAGCCGGATGTTGCTATTTGGCAACATTAAGTCAATATTTTGCGAAGGATTGACTTATAGTGATGATATAAAATTTTTTGACAATTTGATAGTTTAGTTAACACATTTCAGTACACATTCATGTGTTCAGAAGAAGGAAAGAAACATTCACTAAGAAAATGCCCGGTTCCACCCATAATGCCCCGACGTAGCATCCGAATCGTAAAAGTTTTTTTCCTATGCCGCTGAACATTCAATGTCGAAGGCAATTAGTGGTTAATTTTCCTTCATAGAGCTATTGTATATTGCATCACTAAGTGGTATTATTCAGCAATTCCGAACAATAAAAAATAGAGATGTTGCCATTTGG